>JARHVA010001824.1:2230000-2507500 GCA_037957365.1 Torreya grandis
TATTGGTTTGAAAGATTAATGAATGTTAAGTGGAATGAAAATATTGTTTTAAGACACTGATTCACCCCCCATATTATTGGTAATTCTTAAAATATTCATCCCCAACTACACCATCAATCTTCATACAACTGATTATGATGATGGTTATACTATAGATGATTCATTTTTAGGAGGTCTTGGTAATGCCCAAGATGTAGAGATTATTCATTATCATTCTTCTTTGCTTTAGTATTTCAATATATCTTTTAATATTACATATTATATCATTCCTAATTTTATAATTTTTCTTCTTGATCATAGGGTAGAGATGGTATGCATACCTCTAGTTTTTAAAAAACCTTATAGAAGTATGATTATGGATTATGTTATGACTGGTCCCTATTTCTTTGATAAATACCATGACCCCTCTAGCCAAATTATCCATAAGATGCTCATGACTATCCTTCATCATTTCATGCATATCACTCCTCCCTCAACATAGCCTAGTTTGGATCCCATCCCCACTCCCTCTATAGCTGAGTCTCTTGCTATTTTATATCTTATTGCTCCTTAAATCGAGCATTTTATAATCTCTCCACCATCTACACCTTCTCTTGGTGATGGTTTGTTCCATTTACCATAGCTAACTCCTTCTCCCACCAAATGTGCTAATTACTTTTATTGTGATTTTCATAAAGTTATTGGTAATTATACTAGAGATTTTTCCCTATACCAAGCTTCCTCAGCTTTGATTTCTCCTCCTCTTGTGAGTACACCCACTAAGTCTACTTAGAAGTGTATCTTTTGATTCCATAAAATAAGTAACCATTAATCCATGCATTATCAAAAGTTGTGACAAGATATTGATACCTTACATCCCATAGCTCCTTAGCCCTCAGATATGGCTATACCTCTCCCAAAAATATTACCTGAGTATCTTCCTAAGTATGGAGATGTATATTATCTCTGGGACCAATGTGGTACACATCTCATTGATAATTTCCACATCCTTCAGTAACATATCAAGGATCACCTCCTAACCATTATTACACCTTATAGCCTTCTTCTCATAGGTCACTCTCACAAGAAGGCTCCCACTTCTTCCCCATGGTTCCACCTCATTTGTTTCCATCTCCTCCTATGGTCCCTTCTCCACCTACTATTTATCCACATGTGATTCCCTCACCCATGGATCCACCTTCACCAGTGGCACCTTCCACACTAGTGACCCCTTCATCTCTTATAGAATCCACTCCCATTAATTCACCTAAGTATCCCCTATGTGATATCCCTCATCAGCATGATCCTTTAGGCATTCCTACATTTTATGTTGAGGAGATTTGATGTGAAGTATTTTCTCAACTTTCATGGAAGATTGATGTCACTTTAGATACAATTAACATTCAAATTCATAAAGACTTATTATATGTTATGGATAATGTGTGTGGATAAATACATCTATAATTCTGAACACATGCATGGTGTTCTTAAATTTTCATTTGGATTGGATGTGTTCTCTAACTTTACACTTATATACTTTATTTTATTTCACATTTTGTCAAATTATTATCTATCTTACATGGTGACTTTCGTTTCACATTACATGTTAATTATGATGTCATTATGATCTTTCATGGATTCTTTTTCATAATTCCATCCTTGTTCTTCTTAAATTTCATTTATTATAGTTTGATTTCATGATTGTTTTCTATTTTATCTTTATAAACATGGATAATAGTTATTATGACTTGGTTATACAAACCTTACTCCCTTTAGTCATTCATTCTTTACCATGTGATTAATTAGAAAAAAAATTCATCTCATTAAAATATCCTTTTACTAGTCCACTTTAGATCTACCCTTATTCCCTTTTATTCCCTTTCATAAACTAAAGCATACACATTTTTGAGACTTGAGACTACATGCTAGTTTATAGTTAAGCCTAAGTGTTCTAGTCAGTCTTATCTTTGGATACTTAGCTTCTTTTAGCAAAAGCCTAAATCTCATTCATGTTTATCACTCTATCTCACATGATTTTTCATTCTAAATCCATATGGATGAGGTATCTTTAAATACCTAAAATATTCAAAATCCAAATCATTTAACAAAATGTAATGATCTAAAAGGAAACATTAAAAAATGTATCTCAAAATTCAAATCACACTAATAGATGTGATTCTAAGCATAGCTCCCTTTTTTAATCAAATATAAAAATCTATAGTTAGAATAATGATATAGATGAGTTCCATTATCGCATATTAGGCTAGGAGATTAGAAAAGAAGAATAATAATATCCTTTAGTGCTACCTACTTTCTCATGCAAGTACTCAATTTTTGTAGTAGATCGATAGATCTATAAGGGGTCCTAAGGAATGGGGAACACATTGTGGGAAGGTAGGTCCATTTTAATTTTATTATTCAAAACCTCCAACATGATTTTCTCTTAGTAGCACACTTATTTACCTACATAGATTTGTGTTTATAGTGAACATGTATTCTTTGTATATTGATGGTCACTAGTTAGTTAGTGTCTTCTCATGTCCATAGTTTGAATCATGTCTCCTAAGGTATTATCATAATATTCCTAAGTTATTCTTATTACATTCCTTTATTCACTACCTAAAACCCTAATATTTCCTCTTGATAAATATTGTCTTGTTCACAGATTACTCCCCTAGGGATTCCATTTGTGAGTCACATTGTAAGACCATGGATATGACTTGGCCTTTCTCACAAATTACCAAAATTTCAAATTACCATTCCAAACACCCCTTTTAACATATTTTCATACTATTTACACCTCATTGGTGTTCCCTTTATGAGTTCTAGTGTAAGACCATGGATAAGACCTAGCCTTCCTCACAAAAAATTTCAATAATCCAAGTCACAAAAAAATTACATGTGTAAAATATGAGATAATATGTCATTGATTATGAGTTACACATCATTGACATGCTTCCAATCTTTATCATTAATTCATTAATATTTCACTTTTATCTTCTTATTTTCTGATCTCATGTAAGAATCTAACCACTTTTTCTTAAGTTTTTCATACTTCCCAACTTGAATTAGTGTGATTAATTTAAGACCATTTTACCAATTTTGATTTTGTTTTATACTTACCAATGTGATTTAGTATGATTGATTGAATTAATTTATTTATTTTTATACCATTTTTATTTCATGTGTTTTTTATTTTATTAAATTATTTTCATACTTCCCAACATGATTTAGTGTGATTTTACTTGTTTTAATTTGGTGCCACTCTTTCTCATGGTTTATAATAAACTTTTACCCTCTTGTTTACCACTCTTTGGTTTCTTATTCTTAGTCATAATTTTTTATGACACATTTCCCATAATGATACAATGTGTATTCTATTTGTTTTTTATTAATTATAATTTTCTAAGTATTTTCTACTTGTTTATTTTTAATCATGCATGTGTACTACATAATGGTATAAATGAAAACACCACACATATATTTCTTATAACATATATGAAACAAGAAAAATACATGTGTTAGAAATAAATATATCCATGACTTAACAACCACAACCAAAATAAAAAACATAACATCAACATCTAATTGTAAAAATAAAATATCTATATATATCATGTGTTTTTACAAAGTACAAAAATACATCGCTCTAGCTTTAAGGTTGGTATCTATCATGTCCATCTCATGGCCTAGCCATAATACCCATAGATTTCTCAAATTTCCACCTTTGAATAGTATACTATAATAAGGATATGGAATTTCTCAATCCTACTACTAGTCCCTATAATCTGCCAACTCAGGCTTGAAGCTATCCCAATTAGATAGTGGTAGCCACATGCAAGACTCTCTCCTAAGCCAAGGCCTACCATGCCTATGCCTCTCTTGATCCCACCCTTAATTTTTGATTAATCCCATCTATGCATGCTTGTAGCTACCTTGCATTCTCCCCTACTAGTTTAAACCAACTTGATTGAGTTTGGGTAGATGGTACCATGGGATCATCTAATGAGGTGGGGTTGTATGGTGCTACAAATCCATCCAAAATATCATGATGTGATTCTATCACTAGGGATCCCCATCTTATTTCTTCCTCATCTATATGATATGAAGAATGTAAAATAGATATATATTAGATCACATATATATCTCACAATCTATTTATACATCTAGTATTATATATCAAAGACTAAAAATTACAACCATTTATTACCTATCCTGATGTCACCAATCATTTTCTCTCCATATGCTCATCTATCAAGCACATTCTCTCCATTGTATAATCACATAATAACCTCATCTATTAGATGATTCCCAATCAAAACAAACCCTAGATTCACCCCCATGCACATCTCAAGCCTCTCCTTAGTGGTGTTTTTATAGACTAGCTCTACTATGGGCCAACTAATGGGTCATCTTGGATGACAACCCTTTGTGATCTCTCTCACCACAAAAATATCTATTAGTGGTGTGATTGAGGTAGTCACTAATGATCCTAATATGGTACTATTTGTGTTACCTAAAACACCTTTGCATCCACATCCATGCCCTCTTTAGCTATCAACTATTGCGATTGACCAATCCATGGTATCACACATTATGATCTGATCTCTAATCTCTTGACTAACACTCCTCCTCCTACTCTCCCTCTTAGATCTCTCTCATGTCAAGCCCAAAGTTTAGGAACCACTATAGGAGCCAAAAGGTAAGGTAAGGGAGTTTGAAATATCCTAGAAATCATGCCACTAGTTGTGACTCTAACCATTAGGTGTAGTGGCCTATGATCTACATTCATGCTAACCCTGGTACCATAACCACCCAAATCAACCACACCATTGTAATATGTACATAAGGATACGTAAAAATCTCTCCTCATGTGACTATATGTAGCACTATCATATGGGGCATGGATCGTACCACCTAATCCTATCTCTATCTCAAAACTTGATGCAACCAATCATCGACCACATGTAATAACCTAGAGATTTTTTATATCATAAACCTCTCATATATCTAGGCATTCAATAATACCTTTATCCCCATGGTATTCTACCATTTTTAAAACATCACATACACATCATGAATGAGCTAAATGTAGATGACATAACCTGAGTCATAGAGTGCTTCCTGATCTAATATGTATTGCATAAAGCTATCACATATAATGGTACTTTACCATTTGAATTATGATACAAAAATTATTTTATCATAAGTTCTATCATAACCTTTTAGATATCTAGTATCTGTCTAATATAAATATCAACCAAACTCACCCTCAATCCTAGGTAAATCACATCTAAGCAAATCACCCATCGAGATAATGCTCACATCTCCTCTTGATCATCTAATATCCCCATGATCACTAGTGTCGCCACTATAGGAATTCTAAGAAATGTATGGACATTATCCAAAGTGATATGAACCTCTATGGTATCCCCATCCACCACCCATATAAAAGTGTTGTTCAAGCATTCCCAAGCTTTGAGGAACATAACCACTAGATCAACACTTATTGGGACCCACTATATCTCCATGTTGGCTATGGAGCCTAACATAACCAATATATATCTATCTACATCCATTAGGTTTTTCAATAGATTTAGTAGCCATGACACATCCACCAATCACCAAAATCTCTAGTGCCCCTACAATAATCAAACAACAAAAGATGTATTAGACCTCTATGTCACTCATAATCAAAATACATTCTTTTATATTTCATAAAAATCAACTAATTCTCCTTAATTTATTTATTTTTCACCTAAATTGACCTATTTTCCACTTAATTGTCCATTTTAATACTATATTAGTCATTTTCCTTCATTCCATTACTATATCATCCTCTTAGTAACTAAGTCAACCATGTAGTACCAAGTTAGCCACTTGGACTTAAAATAACTAAGTTAGCCTTCTTGTTCCCCTTATATTAATAATTCAACATTTTGACTTAACAAACTAAGTCAACCATGATGTAATATGTCATCCCTTTCCCAAATAAACTAAGTCAGCCATGACCTACTAGGTCGACTCTTTCAAGAGTTTATTTTATACCAACTAGGTCGACTAGGTTGACCTTGTTATTTTAATATAAAGATTATTTGACCAATTATAATAAATGCCTTAAGAATTTATTTTTTTGATCCCTTTCAACCCCATTATTCATTTGAGCCCTAGTGTCCTTAAAACTTTCCTAGGGTTCATTCTAGTATCTATATTCAGTACAATTAACAATTTTCTATAAAACACTCAATTTCAAATAAAATATTCAAAAATTTGAAAATCTTAGATGCTTACCTATGTTTCACCCACTATGGCCACTATGAATCTTCATATTTTTAGTTATCATCTCCCCACCATCTTCTCTCTCTATATATCTCACTTGATCTATCAAAGCTCTCTATTTTTCTTAGAAAGGTCAAATTATAACAAATGATTTCTTTATCACCCTATTTATATTTACTATTTACAAATATTTACCATAAGATTCCTTATTGTGATCATGTCTTTGTTTCTATAACTCATTTTCCAAATCTTAAAAATTTATAGAATCCTAACATCATAGAGAATCTTTCTAGATATTACATGTATAGGTTAATTTTTTTTTTCACTCTTTTGCACTAGTCTCTACAGGTTCGCCTAATGTTATGCACATTAGATGCATTCACATCTCTCACATCTCCTTATTTATTTACATCGCTAAGGTATGTGTTTTTTTAAATTTTGTCCTTTCATTTATCTTATTTTCTCCTTTATACACTTTACTTAGAATCAACATTTTGTGTCATCATGTTCTTTTCCCGAAGCACCATTCTGTGTTACACTTATATGACACATGATGAGCTTTGAGTGGGGAATATATATGCACATAATATTTTCAAAATTTTATCAATTAATGACATTGTTTATCTTAAAATAACCCATCAAGACTCAATATTTATAAGTACACACCTGAAGGGGTGCATTGATAAAGGGGTGGGTAGATCATTGGTGCTTCATATGATTATTGTCCCTTTTACCACTTGTTATCTACACACATTTCTCCTAAAAACCATTCTCCTAAGCTTGGCCTTATCTTTTGCACACTCTTCTAGTCTTTTACCATCTTCAGTAGCCATTTTATTAACCTAAAAATTATTGGAACATAGCTATATACTGAGAAGGTGGTGAATTAGTATATTGATTAACTTAGTCCTTTTATTAAATTTTTAATGAAAATTAAAAGTATATGTAGAGTTCACATACACACAAATAGACACAACACTAGATATACCATGGAAAACTTAATATGAGAAAAAACACCATGAGAATAGCTATTAGAATCTACCATTCTAATCTATCCTCACAATAAATAACCTCACTAGCTACAATATTTAAGGTCACCAATCCTAAGGAGACACTGATCCCCTGATTTAAGAGCACCTAATCTGGGGAATCACCCACTCCCTAACTAAACACCAAATCAACTTATCTAATGGCACCTATTAATAAAATCTATATGGAGTTATAACTCTAGATTATAATATATATTCATAAATGAATCCAATTCTCTATTCTCTATTATAGGAATGGGTTGTAACTACTCATGCTCTACACTTCATCTCTCTTATCTTCCCTTTTATTCTCTTCTCTACCCCTTTATCTATGTGTCTTTATATTTATCTATTTAACATAATTCAATTACTTTCAATAGTAGAAACAACAATAATAGACTATATCCTAGATGACATATATAAGCATTTGATTTAAGGTTTCAAATATTCTCTATGTTTACACTTGTTTGCTAAAACATCTCACTCAGTTCTATTGGACTTTAGTTCCTATCTTTAAACATAATTTTATCATGTCTTGAACTCATGCTCCACCACCATGATTCTTGGTCTCATTACTATATTTAGCATATACTGGGCTCTAGTTTTTGATGCACATGCCATATTACATAAATTTGATCAATTATAACAATCAAATTTGTTTTCTGTGTCCTAATTTATGTCTTAACTATAAGTTCATGCATATTCCACTACTTGACTATTGGGATGAACACATCTTTAAATATGGACCATAGATCTTATTTTTTGTGCCATGATCCAATTATTCTCATTCAATTTGCTCATCTTTAAAATCTGTCCATTTGATTAAGCTCTGATAGGATTATGCACTCTATTGGATCCTTGTATACTTTTTGACTTAAACATTTCAACCTTTAAAAAAAGTACATTGATATTTATAATTTGATCTCTAACATGTCATTGGATCTCCAAATTTGCACAAACTTTACCTCTATCTTGTCATTAAAATTTGAGTTCTTTATCTTATCTCACTGCTTCTTGAGTTCTTAGAATGAATACACTCCATCAATATCAATAAAATAGTTCAGTATTTAACTCATCTTTGTGTCGATAAACATTAAGAAATTTATTCCATTGAGTCCACTTGCTCTGTTGGATCTTTATTGCATGATTTCCCACTCATCATTAGATCTTCTAACAAGCTTGATCTTTATCTTTGCATAGCTCTCAAGAATATGACACTTATCATTAGCACATGCCTTTTGCACATTGTTATCAGTTATCAATATTGATACACTTGGCATTATCTCATTGATCATTGACTATTTGATTTTGAACCACACAATAGATTTACTATTCAAGGTCTACGATTATGACACTTGTCACTAACATGTTCATTCGTAGGTTCCTTTGACATATTGTTTTTATTATGCATCATTGGATTTTAAACATATGATTAAGAGCTAACCGTTATATCTTATCACAAGCTCAAGATTTATCTTGTGAATATTCAACTAAGTATGGGGGTCATCTCAATATGCTTGGAAGGCTAACTTTGCACCTTTATATCTTTTGCTTCACTCATTTTCCTATTCTTAAATTTAGACCATAAAAACTGGGCATGATAATGAACAAACCCATATGCTCATATCTTATTTAATCCTTTGTGCATGTTAGATATAATTCCATTAATATTCTCACTCAAATTCTTCTACCATAGAGCTTACTATGCTTAGAATTACCTTGAAGATAAACTTTGTTCTTGCATAACTTTTGATGCACCACATCACATGACTTGTAATTTAGCACATAATATCCTCTCACACATGAGATTCCATCCATATATTCATTTATTCTAGAAACCTTCATGCATTCAAGATATGACACCATAAAAAGGCCTACTCAACTTTTTATTATCTGCTAAAAATTTGAATGTGGGAAAACACTGTCAAAATGTCTAGAAGAGCACATTTACACATACATATTTTTTTATCACACTACATCACATAACTTGAGATTAAACACATATAAATTAGGAATAAAAATTAATAAACCCATATGATCATTTTATCATGACATGTATATGTGTGTGAATTTTGACCTCATTAACATGATTACTTAGATTTGGACCCTTTTGCAAATTTGGCTAAGTATATAAACTTAGTGAATTCTATTTGAGTATCTAACTTTGCATCCTCATATATTCTACCACACTTCATCACATGAATTTACATCTAAAACATAACAACTAGTGACTAATGTGATCACAACCATATGACCAACTCCCCTTGACTCATCCACACATGGTAATGGTGACATCAACAAACTACCTATTCAAAATTTTCTCTATAGACCCAAAATGTCTAGATGTTTAATATGAATAACTAGATGAATTTCACTCACACACACAAGCAATCTAATCATCTTTAACCTAGAATAGGATCCCTTGTACATACTCAAGTCACCATACTTAGCCTTGAACATCAATAACATCCATAATGCCAATAATATCCCTTTTGACATCAATGACAATCATATTGCCAATAATCTCCACCTTTGTCATTGATGGCAAACTAAATGATCTAATCTTCTAATATTGTAATCCTTACCTAGCATTGTTTGCATTGGCTTATAATGAGTATGAATTGAAGTTATTCATACCAAGCTTTTTCCCCCTTAGGCAATGGTACATTTTCTTAAATTGAACTTGGACACATGTTATGATATTATTTAACATTCACACTTTTTCTCTAAACTTTTATGGAGAGCATTTTCACTTATTCCCCCCCCTTTTAAATCAATGGCAAAGGGACTCTTTCTCACTATTTATCCAAATGTTTCTCCCCCTTTTTAAATAAAGGATTTTATCCAAGAATATAAAACCATAAACTCATTATAAATTTGTAAAAGTATGCATACCTGAGTTTCCTTTTATCTCTTATGCCAAGGATTAACAAGACTTCTATGATACTCTCCTTATACTCGTACACTATCACTAAGATCTAGTGATGTGATGTAGGATCCACTACTCCCAATTTCTATCTTAGATACTCAAATTGTTCCTTGGGAAGAGGTTTGGTGAATATCTCTATAATTTGTTCTTGTGTTAGCACATAATCTATTGTGACCTATTGATCTGTAACCTTTTCTCTCAAAAATTGATACTTAATTGATATGTGCTTGGTTTTGGAATGTATCACTGGATTCTTTGATATATTAATAGTACTTGAATTATCAAAAATAATAGAGATAGGTGATTTGTACTCTAACTTGATGTCTTTTAGTGTTTGCTTCATCCATAAGACTTGAGTATAACATGCCAGTACTACCACATACTATGATTCTACTATGAAAAGAGTAACTGACTCTTACTTTTTACTAAGACATTAAACAAGTCTATTTATAAGAAAAAATGCACCACCATTAGTGTTTCTTCTATCATCCACACTTCCTAACCAATCAGCATTTGCATGTGTTGTCAAAGTGAAATATTCACTTGTAAGATACCATAGGCCATATTCAATTGTGATCTTTATGTATCTAAATATCCTTTTCACTACATTTATACGTGATTCCTTAGGATCATCTTGAAATGTTACAACCATGCGCATTGATTGCATGATATCAGGTCTTGATGTAATTAGGTATAGCAAGATACCTATCATTAATCTATACATAGTCTAATTTGCATCAAAGGACTCATCCTCTTTGCTCAAATTGCATCCATTTATCATGGGGGTACTAACTAGTTTGCTATCTTCCATTCCAAACTTCTTGATCATTTCCTTTGCATATATAGTTTGGGATGTAAATACCCCTTTATTAGTTTGTGTTTTTTGTAAATCAAGGAAGAATGAATGTTCTCCAAGGATATACATCTCAAACTCACTTTGCTTTTTTGTAGAAAATGTTTTGCACATTTTGTTGTTGCTACCACCAAAGATAATGTCATCTACATATACAACAACAATCAACATATGCTTACCTTTTAATTTGAAGTGCAGATTGTTGTCTACACATCCTTTATTGAAACCTTATTTTTACAAGTATTGTTATAATCTTGAATATCATAATCTAGGTGCATGTTTTGGACTATATAGAGATTTTTCCAATATGCACACATAATCTTCTTTATCTGACAATTGAAAAAATTTAGATTATTCTATGTAGAATTCCTCTTCTAGGTTCTCATTCAAGAAAGCAAACTTAACATCCATTTGATATACTTTGAATTTATTATAAATAGATAATGATATAAACATTCTTATGGATTCCAATTTAGCAACTGGATCAAATATTTACTTAAAATATTTTCCTTCAACTCATGCATGTCTTTTGCACACCAATCTTGATTTATTTCTTATAACAAATCCATCCTTATTGAGCTTGTTTATAAAGACCCATTTTGTGCCTATCACATTCTTTTTTGAAGGTCTTAGAAATAATTTCCAAGTTTTGTTCTTTTCAATTTGGCTCAATTATTCTTCCATGGCTTTTATCCAATTCACATCCTTGCTGGCTTCAACATTGCTCTTAGGCTCAATTTCAAGCATTAGAGAAAAACTTACTTGTTCATTATTTTGTGCAACTCTTATCCTTGTCTGAACTCCTTCATTCTTATTTCCAAAGATATTCTCTATAGGATGATCCTTTTGAACAAATTTTGCATGTGCCTTTTCATTTAATTTCTCATTCTCTTCATTAGTTGTTTCATCTTCATGATCTAATTATTTATTATATATTTCTTTGTTAGGTTTAACATGGTTTAATCCTTCTTCAAACTTGACATCGAAGCTCTCTACAATATTGTGTAGCCTTTTATAAACATATTTAGGCTATGCTTTGGGTGGAATAACCAAGAAATATGCCTTCATCACATCTTGATTCAAATATTCCCAATTTGTCCTATTTTTTCCTAATATAGCATTTCTTGCCAAACACTTTGAAGTACTTCACAAAGGTTTTCCATATGATAGTTCATAGGGAGGTTTGTCACTATTTTCCCTAAATTGATCTCTATCCAAGATATATATTGTTTTTTGGACCACTTCTCTCTAGTATCCATTAGATAACTTGGCCTCTTTTAACATTGTTTTATTTGTCTCCTTAACTATCCTATTCTTTCTTTCAATAACTCCATTTTGTTGTGGAGTCCTTCATGTAGACTAATTTATTTTGATTCCATGATTCTCATAGTACTCTATGAACTCATTTGAGGTTAATTCTCCACCTTTATCAGATCTTAAGCATTTAATGACTTATCATTCAAAAAGTTTACCCATGTCACTCTTGAGTAATCATCTAAAAATAACATGAAGTATCTCTCTCCTTTATATCCTCTTGTCTTATTAGGACTATAAAGGTCAGTATGAACTAATTATAGAGGCTTTATAGTTGCATACTCCTTTATTTAAAATTTGGCCCTTGTCTGCTTACCTAGTTGACATTCTTTATAAGTAGTGTCTAGAGGTTTGGTTATCTTATTCATGTGTCTAACACACTTATTTGATCTCACATTTACCATGTATTCAAAGTTGACATGACCCATTATTCTATGCCATAACCAACTCTCATCAATCTTTCCTATCAGCAAACTATTACCATTCACTTCAACAAGATTATAGATATTGCTTTTAGTTATTTTCCCTTATATAAATAGTCTTTTAGATCTATTTAACTTGTAGTATTCTACATTAAATTTGACCTTATATACATTTTCACACATTTGGCTAACACATAACAGATTATAATTCAATCCTTCAACAGAAAGGACATCATGTGTAGGTAGTTTTCCATCTATGTTCAAGGTTCCTTTACCTCTGATCTTTACTATAGTGTTATCTCCCAAGCTAGCAGATCCTTCCTTATATTTACTCATTTTGGCGAAATTTCTCTTGTCACCAGTCATATGTTTTGAGTAACCACTATCTATTACCCACAAATTTTTCTCCTTAGAATGGAGTGAAGTTAAAGCAATCATAGATTGATCTTTTACTTTCACACATCCTTGGTTTTCTTATTTGGATTCTTTTTCTCCTTTTTAGAGACTTGTGAACCTTTGTTCACACTAGGAGGGATGCCTTTCTTCTTAATTTATGTTTTTGGTATTACAAAGTTTGTTCTATATTGTTTAGCTATGTGACCAAAATTATTATAATTATAGCATATTACATTTGTGTCTAACAAGGGAGAAAATGAATTTATGCTTAAATTTTTTTTCTCCTTTTAGGTATAACCCTACAATCAATAGCCCTATGACCAAACTGATTATAGGTATAACAATAACCATAGAAAGATGAGGAATACCTGGTCATAACATTTCTTGGTGCAGTATGAGGATCTCTTCTAAACTCTAGCTTCTTCAAGTCTCATACTTTTGTGTATCCATCTATGATAACTCATGTCTTGTTTTCTTCAAGGTTATTTTTAATTTTTTCACATCATGTATGCTTGTGTATTTATTTGTATCCTTGAAATCCTTCTCTTTCTATACTCTTGATTCTACTTCTACTTTGAAGTTGTCATTTAGGTTAGTAGATGTACTAGTTATGGAACTTTTTCCTTTTTCATAACCAAGACTAGATATCTCTTTTGAAGGATTTTGAGAGTTGATTAAATTATCAAGAATGTCTATCCTCCTTTCAGCTTCAGACCTTTGTCTATTTTATCTTTAGCTTTCTCAAGCTCTTTTTTCAAAGCCACTATCTCTACTTCTAACTTCATGCTCTCATTAGATTTAGATTATAGTTCAACTTTAACTACATATTCTATTATTTTAGCCTCTTCAACTTGTGTCTTTAGTCTAACCACCATCTAATCAGATTTTTCAAGATTTTTAGACATTTCCTCAATTTTAATTTTTCTAAGCTTCTTCTATTTTGAGCTCTCTTTTCTCATCTTGTCAATTTACTCTAAGGCACAAATGAGTTCAAACTCTAGATCCACTTCTCTTTCTTCTTATTCATCTAAGTCTTCAACTTCTTCTTGATCCACAAAAGTTTATCTTATTGTTATGACTAGGACTTCCTTTTTCTCATCCATAAAGGCATAATCATGGTCATCATTATAACTATCGCTATCATCCAATGAATCACTATCTTATTTCATATATAGACCTTCCTTGTTTTTGAATAAGTTCTTAGAATAGTAGGGTTTCACCTTTTTACTACTCTCTTCTTTCTTAGAGTTATCCTTTTTATTATAAGGGCATTTAGTATTAAAATTTCATGCTTTACCATAGTTAAACCATTTAAAGGGTAACTTACCTTTGTACTTTATAGACCCTCTTCTCAATCTTCTAATAAAGCTTTCTTCTTCTTCATTGATCTCCTCAGATCTAGATGTAGGTGCTTCTACCTTCAATAGTTTGGATGCTTTGAATGCAACTTCTCTCTTGAGATTATTTATATCTCCCATTCCATCTCATAAGATGTGAAGGTTCCATGCAACTCATCAATAGTGAGTTTATCTAGATATCTTGTTTCCTCTATTATAGATATTTTAGAATCATACCTTCATGGTAGAGATATTAGGACATTTTTGACAATGATTGGATCTTTCATATCTTATTGAAGGCCTCTAAATGCTTTGACTATTTCATCTATTCTGAGGAATTAGTCTATAATTTTCTCTTCTTCATTCATTTTAAGGCTTTCAAACTTGCTTTTGAATGTTTATAGTTTGGCCTATTTTACCTTATCATCACCTTCATAGATGATCTTTAATTTTTTCTAGATATCTTGTGCATTTTGGAAATGCATTAGTTTGACAAACACTAAATTAGACAATCCACAAAGAATATAATTTTTTGCCTTAACATTGCTCTCATATGCATTCTTTGAAGCTTGATCAGTAGGAGTTGTATCAAGAGCTATATATCCATTTACAATAGACACCCATACATCAAACCCTAATGAGGATAAGTATGCTTTTATTATGATGCTCCAAAATTCATAGTTTGATCCATCAAAGAGAGGTAATTTGTTTGAGGAAGAACCTTCTTGACTAGCCATTTATGCTCACCATCTAAGATATACCTGAGCTGATTAATCTTCTTCTAACAAATTAGGGTTCTAATACCAATTGTTAAAACATAGCTATATACTAAGATGGGGTGAATCAATATATCAATTAACTTAGTCCTTTTCTTAACTTTTTTATCCAAATTAAAACTATATGTGGAGACCACATACACACAAATAGACACAACACTAGATATACCATGGAAAAACTAATATTAGAAAAAACATCATGAGAATAGCTATTAGAATATACCATTCTAATCTAGCCTCATAATAAATAACCTCACTAGTTATAATGTTTCAAGGAACCAACCCTAAGGATACACTGATCCCTAGATTTAAGAGCACCTACTCTAAGGAAGTGTCCACTCCCTAACTGAGCACTAACTCAACTTACCTAATGAAACCCACTAATTAGATCTATATAGAGCTACAACTCTAGATTATAATATAGATTTATAAATGAATCTAATTATATATTCTCTATTACAAGTCTATTTTATAACTACTCATGCTCTGCACTTCATCTCTCTTCTCTTCTCTTCTCTTTTTTCTCTCTTCTCTTCTTTGCCCCTCTATCTATGTGTCCTTATATTTCTCTATTTGACATAATTCAATTACTTATAGTATCAAAAACAACAACAAATGATATTATCCTAGATGACATTTATAAGCATTTGATCTAGGGTTTCAAATATTCTCTATGTTCATACTTGTTTGTTAACACATCTCACTCAATTTTGTTGGACTTTAGTTTCTATCTTTAACTTCAAGTTTCCCATGTCTTGAACTTGTGTGCCACTACCACGATTCTTTGTCTCATTACTATATTTATCATATATTAGGCTTTAGTTTTGATGCACCTATCATATTACACAAATTTTATCGATTACAACAATCAAATACATTATCCATGTCATAATTTATAGCTTAATTTCATGTTCATGAATGTTATACTACTTGAATGTTGGGATGAATATATATTTAAACATGGACCATAGATCTTAGTTTTTGTGACCTAATCTAATGATTCTCATTCAATTTTCACAACTTTAAAATGAATCCATTTGATCAAGATCTGATAGGATTAAATAATCCATTAGATCCTTGTATGCTTACTAACATTAACATTTCAACCTTTAAAACATGTATATTGATATTTTTGATCTGAGCTCCTACGTGCCATTGGATCTCTAAGTTGTAATAACTTTACCTATATCTTGTCATTAAACATTGAGCTATTTATCACATCTCATTGATTCTTGAGTCTTTGGAATGAATACGCTCCATTGATCTCAAAAAATTAGCTCGTTCTTTAACTCACCTCTATGTCAATAAACATTGAGTACTTTATTCCATTGAGTCCACTCACTCCATTGGATCTTCATTACACAATCACCCCTTCATCATTAGATCTTCTAACAAGCTCATTCTTTATGTCTACTTATATGTCTATAATGTGATAGTTGGAATTAGTGCATACCTTCTACATTTTATTTTTTGTTCTTGCTATTGAGACACTTAGCATTCTCACATTGATCATTGACTATTTGACTTTGAACTACACTATAGATGTACTATTCAAGCTTTGTGATTGTGACACTTATCATTAGTATGTTCACTTATAGGTGCCATTGACATATTAACCTCACTTCACATCATTAGATATTCTATGTATGGTTAAGTGCTAACTATTTGATATTCTAACAAAATCTAACTTTAACTTGTGCATATTTGACTATGGGGGCCATCTCAATATATATGGAAGGTTAACTTTACATCTTCATATCTTTCACTTTGCTCATCTACTTAATCTAAAATTTGGATCATATAAACTAGGAATGATAATGAATAAACACACATTCTCATCTCTTTTTGAATCCTTTGTGCGCGCTAGTTATAACATCATTAATATTCTCACTCATATTCATCTACCATAAAGCTGACTATGCTTAGAACTACTTGGAAGGCCAAATTTGTTCTTGCATAAATTTTGATGCACTTCATCACATAACCTATAATTTAGAACATAAGATACTCTCACATAGGATATTCTATCCATATATTCATTTGATCTAGAAACCTTCATATGTATAAGATATTACACCATAAAAAATCCTACTTAGCTTTTTCTTTCCATTTGTAAATTTGACTAATTATGGGAAAACACTATCAAAATTACTAGAAGCCCAAATTTACACATGCATATCTTTTGTCTCACTACATTATGTGACCTAAGATTTAGTGCATAGAAACTAGGCTCAAAAATGAACAAACCCATGTGATCATTTTATCCTGACACCTCTATATATGTGAATGCTAACCTCATCAATATGATTATCTGGCTCTACTTAAACCCTTTTCAAAATTTGGCTAAGTATAGAACCTTAGTGAATTTTATCTTAGTAGCCAACTTTGCATCCTTATATCTTCTACCGTGCTTCATCACATGACTTCAAATCTTGTGCATAACAACTAGGGACTAATGTGATCATAATCATATGACCAAATCCCCCATAATCATTCCTACATGGTAATGGTGACATCAACAAACATCATGTTCAGATTTTCCTCTATAGACCTAACACATATAGATGTCTAATATGAAGAACCAGATGAATTCCACTCATGTACACAAGTAATCCAATCATCCTTGACCTTTGATAGGATCCCTTTCACATCCTAAACTCACCATACTCAACCTTGAAGATCAATGACATCCATAATGCCAATAATTTCAACCTTTTTTGACAATTTACATGACTATGTCTACTATGTCAAACTTTTAATCTTATTGGAAAAGCTTATTTAGGGTCTAGGTTGGCCCCTAGTTGACCTAGTCTATGACCTAGTGAGTTTCTATCAATAATGATACTAAGTCGACTGGGTCCACCTTGTTGACTAATTTTTTTGGAAGGGTTTAGGGTTATATTTGCCTATATAAACATAATAATTTTTCCATTTTTAAGGGAAAAAAGTAGTAAATATTACGCATCTGCTTATCCACCATTCTAATTAAGGAACAAGCTTAGGGTTTCATACTTTCTTTGGAGATATAGTTATTATCTTATGGAGAAATCTTTTGGATGCAATGATAGGTTGTGAAACCTAGATGTGATTTATCCTTATCATCCTTACATACCACAAAAATATCTTGAGAATCACCTTGGACAAGTGAGAGATTAAGGTTCTATGGGTTCATCTTCAAAGGTAAATATTCCTAACTTTGTTTCTCTTTTATAAGAGTAGATATATATGCATTTGTACTTATATTCCATGCATTATAATTTGGTATACATTGACATGAGCATATGTCTTCTATGCATGTTTAATTTTATTTTTTATTACCCCCACTTCGTGCAACAAGATTTGGTGAGCACTAGATTAGATTTTTTTAATTTGCTTGTTATTAATATACTAAATATGAAAACATTAGACTTAGTTAGGGGTATTGTATAGTTTTGCTTGATTGGAGAATTTGGAACCCTCCCTAGTGATATTATTGTGGTAAGAGATCCCCTACTTTGGTCTAGTAGATCTATATTAGTCATAAACTCAATTATCTAATGTATCTTGAATCATAAGTGTAAGTAGGATCTATCTTCTCTGTGCTAGGATTGATTTATAGATCTGATTCATTTCTAATTACATACATGTTGTCCTATTCTAACACCTATATGCAATTTGAATGTTTTTATTGAAACTCATGAAATTTTAAGGGTTGAGTGTGTTTACATATTCATTAGTGTCATTTTAAACCTCTTTATTAGTCCTTGTAGCCTAAGTATCTTTTAAACATCCATAATGAAATGCTAATGTAAGAGATTTAGATTGGCAGTAGTGTACAAATTATTCTCATGGTCTACATTTGAACATTCAATTGGTTGGTAGTGATCAATTATTTTGGTTCATCACCTCCTTAGATAGGTTACTTTCATTTTCTTCACACTTTTCCTTTGTAAGCAATAGGTATAGTAGTAGTTTTAAGGTGATAACATCAATGGAGCTAGCCCTATCTATATATTCACCTCATTTATTAGGTCACCCATAGTTGAGAGGTGTCTCCATGCTATCACTTAAGTGAAGAGGCTTAAAAAACCTCCTCAAGGGTGAAACTTTTGATGATAAGAATTTTGGAATGCCTAATGAGACTAAGATTTCATACGATTGAAGAGTTATTGATGTTGTTCTTCAACACATTGTAGAGAGGATTTCAAAGAAAGTTAGTCAAACATTAGTCAATAAATCATGAAAAATGAATTAAATACATCATAAAACTTAGCCTATCTATTCATGTGGGAATTACAAAGGATACCCCAAAAAATGAAAGAGAAAAACATCATATTACCTTCCCAAATGGATTCACCATACCAATGTGACTCAAAATCATGTTCTCCCTTGATCAAGGGCTCTTCTCTTCAAAAACAATGGTGGCAACCTCCTCCAATGTCTCAATAACTCTCCACAAATCCTAGGCTCATGATTTGGAATCACTAAACTAGCCTATCAATGAATCTTTGTAACTAAAATTAATGGTCAAATTCAAAGGATTGTTAAGACAATTTAGCATAATTACTTTGCATAAATCAAGCTTAAAAATGATGTCCATGACCTCTCTATTTATAGATTTTCAAGAATGACTAGAATCAACTTGAACCATCCATTTTGAGATGAAGATGTGTGGTTGAGGATTAATTAAATATTTGGAATTAAATCAATAATTATCTTCATCATGGCCTTAGAATAAGGGGTGTTGAAGAAGAATGGGAGGCATTAACTAGTCATGGGTGACCCATAATCCTAATATTTGTGGCAATTATGGCCTAGGGATGTCTTCCCAAGAAATGATGTTACCTGATGATATAGTTAATATAAATAAATCTCCAAAAATAAATATTCAACAACTCTCATGTAAAATCCACATAAGCTCTTGATTTGGATTAATTACCCTTAAACAAGGTTAATCACTATTTGTGTAATTATTTGGAAATTGGCCCTCAATTAATCAAAATGGTTAGAAAGTCATATTATTGAGTTATAATTTAACTCAAGAAGAATTAAAAGGTAATGTTAGATGAACTAGAACCATATTTTCATTTAGGATGTTTCCAACATAAAATAACAAAAGTATGTGATGTTTACCAAAGAATTATAAGAAAAGAGTGATCTAGAGCACAACAAGGTGAACTCGTCAATTTGACTCAAAATTAATTGATTAAAGCTAGCTAGCCCATAAATTTCATTACCCCATTTAGGAATATTTTGAATTAAATTGGAAATTTTAAATTACAAGTTCAAACCATTTAGGGTGTTTTATGGATTTTGACTTAAAATGTGCATTTGAGTGCAATTCGAGTAAGATTGACAATTTCAACACAAATGGTGTTAATAATTGGATGTCTACACACATAAAACTTTGGAGGCATGAAAATAAAAATCAATGATGAATCTTAGTGAATATAATTTGGTATAATTAACCTAGGCTTCTATAATTAGAAAATTGTTATGTATCCTAATCATTATTTTAGTCAAGATGCATATTCTATGCATTCATATTCTTCATATCAGGTTGATAGCATTCATGGATTACCCCAAGTGGCCCTCATGAAGAATCATGTCAACCTTATCAAGGTTATAGATATCCTTATATACATTTTCCCAATATAACTTATCCTCCTTGGAAACCTACTCATCTCTCTAGTCAACCTTATCAAAGTCATTCTACTTCTATTCTAGATATCTTAAACTTAAAACAAACCATTACAAGTTTGGAAATGTAAATGAGGTAGATTGATAAATAAATAAATCTTGGCCTAATTATATATGAACCTTATAGTCAAAATGAAAACACTTAAATGATAAAGAGTCTTGTGTATTCACTTAAGATTGGGTGGATAGCTATTGAGAAAGAAAACCAACATTTGCCATTTAATGATGTGATCAAAATAAGAGGTCTTGTACAACATCTTGAGAGAATATTGGTAATTTAATAGACGTATAAAATGAAACATGTTTAGTATTTTATGCCTCATAATCGACATCAACTTTCTTTTACTCGAAACCTAACCCAAGTTGAAATGTGCCATCAAGAGAGGTCAATTCACATGCAATCTTTACTCACTATTCCCCAAGAGCCTAAGAAAATTCCATCTTGGAGACATTTTTGGACCAAGACCCCTGATTATGTTGTGGCTAATCTTGATAAATATTCTTCTCCCATGCCTATCTAAAAATAAAAAAAGGAGAAGTGTAAGGAAACCAATTCAAGAGACCTCTTAAGTTATTCAATATCTTCACCTACACTAAAAAATTAGGTTTAATCTATCTATGAAGTTCAAGGCATATCCAAATTTTACAAATAAATTTAAGGGTGGAAAGAAAATAGTATAAAATATTCAATTCATCTCTCTTCTCCATCCCTTCACAAATATCATAATCATCCTAGTACTCCTAAAGTCCCAAGTTGGAAGGACAATCTAAAATATTTCAAGCAAGAAAATGAAGTCTCTTTTCCTCCCACCCTATACTTTTATGAATGAGAATAAATCACATTAAAGGTAGAAGATGGACATTCATATGTGATAGATAACTTGTCAAATCTATGTGATGAGGTGGTATTTCTTGAAAATTGAAATCAATCATCTAAAATCGAGCCTCAAAAAGGATATGAGGATAGTGTTTCCAATGCTTATGATGAAAAAATATTTCTTGACATGCCTCATTGTTAAGAAGGAAATAGATATGTCTTCAAGGATGATGAGATAAATTGTCTTAATGGAAGGGTCAAAGCTAACATGTCAACCATATATTTTCAAAGTGATTCCATTGAAAAGAGTGAAGAAGAATATGTTGATCATGCATGTAAATATATGTACCATATTTTCATGGAAGAAATGGACATGATTAGAAAGTATGATCTCCCTATAGACCATGGAGGTGAACTAAAACATGAAGTTTCAAAAGTTGGAGGCCCTTTAAAAGAGGACAAATCAGGTTTAGAATAAGGGAGACATGATGAATTTAGTATTGAATGGGTATATGAGATTCCATTATATATGAAGGAAGAATAATATAAATCTAGCTCTTATGTATTGAGTCTTGATGAAGATAAAAGTGACTATGCAACATATGATCAAATTCTAGCTAAATATGAGGTTAGTATTAATGAATATACATCAACTACTAGTCTTGTTTAACCTCATGGGTAAAATATAGAGATTATAAAATATAATTTTCATCCATGTCATGAGTCTATTTAAGAATTTTAAGCATTTTAACAACCTTTTATTCCTTAAGAGAATGGAAATATTGAAATTGGCATTGGTATGCTTTTAAGTGATAAATAAGAAGTTTCCTTTTGGGATGAGCTATAAAAATATTGTTCTAATATGGATAGTGAACCTAAAATACATGAGGAGAGTGATAAAATTATTGTCTTGTCTAATGATAATGATAAAAAGATGCATGAGAAATATATTGAAAATAACACCATGTTTTATGACCTTATTGAAACTCATGAACAAGTTCAAGGAGGCCTTGAAGACATGTGGGAGTTATACTTGGATAAGTTCAAGGAGTTTGAAGAGATTTTTAGGATAGAAACGCAATAATAACAAGATGAAGTGGTTAATGAAAATTACAAAGCTCCTAACAAGCCAGAAAATCCTATTATCCATCACTAAGAAGTTCAAACCCATGGTGTATCAAGGTATGATGAATATGGCACTCTTTAATATGAATATAATATGGAATTTGAGGATCCAATGGAAGATAAATATAATAATGTGAATTATTTTATGAATAAAACCATGGTCACTTTGGATGTCTTTTACATTTCCAAAGATGAAAAATAACATGTCTTTGTTGGAGACATGTTTACTGTTATAGACACATTTGAGGTCAAGCCCAAAAATGCGGTTAAGAAAGGAGCTAGTCAAGTAATAATAGAGTTTGATCCATAACTTACACATCATTCTTATTCATCACATGAAGGTGATTTAAAGATTTTTTATTTTTATCTAGGAGGATCAATTCTGAAAGGTTACTTGTATATAATATTTCTTGTCTTGTATTTCCTTTAAGTGCTTTATATCATAGGGTGTTTTGTCTTGTTGTTTTTGTGTGTGTCTTGATTTGGTATGTTTGATTATTATTTTTTTTATTAGTGAAGGTAGTTAGTTTTCTAAGTTGTTTCAAGGAATTTTTAATTAGGTTTCAAGGTTAACTCAGGTCTGAGATTGAGTAAGAGATGACCCCATGCCCATTAGATGGACTAGGTAACTAACCTAATGAGCATAGTAAAAATGCAATCCCAGGAGTTTACCAAAGATGTTAGCCAATTTTGTATACCATAGGTGAGAATAATTTAAAACTTTACTAGGTGCAACATTTTCTTTCTAAATTAAGTCTCAAATGAACTTTTATATTAAATTTTAACAAAGTTTAAGGTTGTTTTTACAAGATTAAGGTAATTGTTCATTTTGGTCTTGTCCTTGTCTAGTCACTTCATGACATGTTTCAAGTTTTTTAATAGTGATAAGGCTTTATAGGGAACTTTTTATTCATGTAACAATTTTCAAAGTCATTTAATGCCCTAAATATGTCAAATGCTCTTTTTCAATGTTACAAATCTTTGAAATGTTTTCATAATTCATTTTGTAACATTCCAATAAGGAGTATGTGAAATAAATGGTAGGTAAGAAATAGAATTAAGTTTATTAAACATCATATCACATTATTATTGGTGTGAAGGAGATCCATTAACAATTGTTTCATCATCTCAAACAAGCTCCCAAGTAGAGTTAATAGTTCTCATGTAAAAAGAGAGGTTTTTCAAAAGATGGCTATAGTTTTTTAGAATGAAGTTCATCTCTAGGAACATTCATGACCTCCTCCATTTCCATAATACTCAAACCAATAATTTTTATGATCTAAGTCACATTCATGACCTACTCCATCTCCATCTCTCCTATCGACTTCCTTGGCATTCCTAAGATGGTTGATGATTTTTACTTGGTGTGTAGAGGGGGGAGAGAGAGAGTTGGATGGAAAGATATTGGGGTTTGATATGGGACCTTATGTCCTTCAAATGAATTTCTATATTTCTCATATTTATGTCTCTTCCTTTATTAACAATTTATATAAGTTTAGGTAGTAAAAATTTCCCTATTCATCCACATAGTGTCAGTTTTGAATGTTTCCAAGTCATTTTTAAATTATTGGATTGAAATTAATGATTGAATGAGATAATAAAATATATAATTATCTCCCTCATACCATTTAAAACACCTTATTGTCATGTGTGACCCTCAAAAAGATCAAAATCTTCAATTTGAATGGGTGGTAGGCATGTTTCAACAAACTCCAAGCAAGGTCTTTGATTGTTTTAGATATTATTCACTCCAATAGTATCCATGAAAGCCTATAAAATCATTAAATATTTATAGAAACAAATTTATATAATGGATATTAGGTCATGAAGGTTTTGGATTTTTTTCTCTCAATAAAACTTCATGGTTCTTGAATGAATGGGTGAATGTAGGTATTCACATGAAAGTGGAGGTGTTTGATATTTCTCATATGTTATAAAATTAAGAGTGTCCTTGATGAGAATTTTTGTTTTAAATTCACCTTAAATTTTACCATCTAATTAAAAAAACTTAGTTCTTTTGAGGAATAAGGAGATGCTCCAGGATCAAATTACCACCTATAGGTCTGACTATGGATTGATACATAATAAGGTAAGAGAGAATGGATTTTTAATGATTGGAAGGTTTTTAAAGTTTTCAAAGAGATGATAAACCTCATAAAAATAATGAGAAATAATTGATATGTTGTGAGAATATCATATAATCACTCTAATGGCTAATATACATCCAATCAAAAACCTACAATATTATGGTATAGATGAACAAGTTTTGCATGAAGCTTGACGTTGTAAGAGATGAGATCACGATGAGAAAGATATGTAATTATTTTTATTGGTATCATACATTAATTTATTATTATATTTAATATGTTTCAATTCAAAGTGGTAGTCTAAACCTAATGAATACATACTAGGGCTATGAGACCTAAGGGAGAGAATACTATATGAAAAGACATGATCCTTGAGAAACCAATGTGGGATTGGTTTCACATTACAAAAATGGTATAGAAATGTATACTGCATCCAAGTGATCTCATTTATTTATTGATTATGGGGTTTATAATTTTTCATTTCAAAGTAGTAATTCAAACCCATTAAGAACATACATGCTTGTGTGTGCAGAATGAGGAAAACATGAATTGTGTGGTGTTAGAGGGATGTCTAGAGGTCTAATTAGGCCTAAATATCCTAAATTAGACATACACAAGCTTGTGCATGAAAATTCAAGAAAAAATATGGAATTTTTATGAGTATTGAAGAGTCTCAAGAGGTTAGAAAACATTTTATAAGATGTTGACATGAGTTTGAGTTCATTGTGTAGGAAATAAAGTGCTCAAGTAAGCATGTTAGGGTCACTTAAATGCAACTAGGCATAAACCCTAGTTTTGAGCTTCAAGTAGTTTCAAATATATTAAAAGGGAAATTCATTTATTTAATCATGTGGATTATTTTTTAAAAAACATAAAAATTCAAGAAAAAATATGGAAATTTTATGTAGATTGAAGAGTCTCAAAAGGTTAGAAAACATGTTATAAGATGTTTCCATGAATTTTAGCTCACTTTGTAGGAAATAAAGTGCTCAAGTAAGCATGTTAGGGTCACTTAAATGCAATTAGGCATAAACCCTAGTTTTGAAATTCAAGTAGTTTCAAATATATTAAAAGGGAAATTCATCTATTTAGTCATGTGTATTATTTATAATAAATTTCATATACCCCAAGGCAATTTTTCAAAGTCAAACCAAATAATTTGGAGCATTCTCATGCAAATTTCACTATCTCAAGTCCATAGTTGTAGACCTAGTCACCCGAGAGGTACTTTTGGCATGTGAGGACTCACTTGAGAAGATGCATGTTGTTATTATTTAATTGGGGATTATGAAGGTGGTTTCTTAATCGTAATTCTTGGCATTATTTTATGCATTGATGCCCTATATGATACGAATAATCATCAAGAAAATAGGCTACCTAAAACCCTCTTTAAACCCACACAATGACCCAATGTGAGAAATGGATCCTTTAAGTGTCTCAAATGGGCTAGATTGACCTTGAATTTTATGGAATATCATCTCTCCTCTCCTAGGACTTTGATGAATTAAAGTTATAACATGTGTCAAGAATAGAGTATACAAAAATGGCCTAAAAGGCACAGTTGTAGGACTATTTGTATGTTTGAAAAGTATTGATCAGCCCTCAAATCAAGTAAAACGGATTTATAATCTTGGTGTTGATGCTTTTGAATATCTCACATGTGCTCTCAGTGTTGATGAACACTTTTCATTTTATGATCTTGAGGATCTAAGGCATGAGTTGTAGTTTGTGACAATTTAGGAGGTTAGTGGTGGAATAGAAGTAGAGTGTGAGAGCTTACCACAATATTTGTTTAATTTGTTGGTTTGGAGCCCTAGGGTCTATTATATTTGAAACCTTATGATATTTATAATCTAAAAAATAACCTAAGTGGATATTAACAATGATCTTAAACTAAAGTGATCTTTGATTAAAAAAAAAGAAAAAAAGAAGGTAAGGCATAAATGAAAACATGATTGCAAGCTTCCATCTAAAAAATCATGACAAGGTTCTAATTGGTTTGAGCATACATGAACAAATTTATGATATAAAATAGTATGAACCCAGATTATATCATAAACTAGGCAAGCATCAAAGGAAATATAAAAATCACAAGTAAGAACTAGATTTACTTTAAATAATTTACTATTGTAACATGAATAGCATGAACACATCCAAATCCAAATCAAATGAAATGAAGTATACCTAAGATACTTTAGCTAATTTAGCATAGAAAAAATTAAAAACCTTATGATATAAAATGTAGCTCAAAATGAAAAGAACCATTCAAATCTAAGATATTTACATGCAATTGAGAGATAGAATTAACTTTTAACACACTATTTAGACAATCCTTTCATACTCCGTTATTTTTATTAAAATGCTTTCTTGTATATAATTGCTCAGAGTCCTTCACTTTACAAAATGATAACTCTTACCTATTTAGAGAGAATCATAGGTAGTGTACTAGTTAACTTCATAACATATATATTTAAGACAAGGAGAATTATCGTTCATACAAAGACTATAGTACACATGACCTGCTACATCAAATTAATAAATAAAATCAATATATGCTAACAGACTATCATATATGCATTATAAAAGAATATTCCTTTCATATTACATTGGTGGGTCCTCTTGGTTATCTTTGATTGAGGATGTCCTTCACCCTAGTGTGTTGTTTTTTAATCAGCTCAAATCTACTGTAGGTTTCATCAAACAATCCTCTTCTTGATATGTTAATGTATTGAATTCTTTGTCACTTTTGGCCATGAGTTCTTACATGCATTATGCTTCTAAAATATATCTTTCTAAGGTAAGGATGATGTTAGAAACCTTCTATTTGATGTTCTATATGAAGAAATTAACCCTTCACTTAAATTCTTCATCATCTATCAGGATCATGGTAATGGGTTGAAAGGGGTTTACCAATAAGGTCCCCAAGAGTTTCTCCATTTTGTCTATCAAGTCCCTATCCTCTTTCATGAAATTGTTGAAACTATCATACCAAGTGAATAGGTCCTATATTTAATCCACTATGACTCCTATGAAGATGTTCAAATGCCCTAGTTTGATGATTTTAATGTCTTAGACCTATTTTGTAGTAGACACATTGATCAATTCATCTATTTGGTCTTTGGAGTCCTACCATTGAATGATTAATGCATGTGCCATTTCAACTTGATGGGTCAATGCACTTAATCTAAGATTCATAGTCTTTAATCCCTCAAATATGTTAAGAAGAGACTTATTCAGGATCTCTAATATGTCCTTAGGGATTGAAAATACAACCTATGCTTCCAAGTCTTGCTTCTCCTTTTCTAGGTTGATGATTCTTTGTTTCATTCCCTTGACCCTAGCTAAGGTCATTGTTGATTAAGCCTCAAAAAACCTTTCTATGTCCTCTTAATAAATGGGGCATTCCCCTACTATTTTCCCTTGCACATGAGTTAGACCCACAAAAGGCTCCACTCTTTGGAAGGTTAACTCCTCAGTGCCTATAGTGGCCTTCTTTGTTGTTACCTTTGCAAACCCAGCTATGTTTGGATTATACTTCATAGTGTCTATTGGTTCAGATAATTTGGGTACCTCTGAGATCTCAACCCTAATACCACTTGATGTTCTAGAATATTTCATTATTTTTCCACTATCTTTAGTTGCCTCAATAATCCTTGTTTCTTCTTATTCCTTCATGAGCTCTCTAATCTAGGGTTTGATATCATGACAGGTATCAATAATGGTAGTGAAATTAAATGTCAATGAATGTGACCATGATGGAATCTTTTGGAGGTTTCCATATATGAACCAGTTAGGGATGATATGTCCATATATGGGGAACTCATCATTAAACAAGGTTATTTCAATATTAGGATGGGTCCATGTCACTTTTGGAGGACATAGAAACAAGATACATAGCTACTTCCATTTTCTTGTATGAGACATGGACTAAATCCAAAGCTATTTCGTTCCCATTTTCCATCTCACCTACTTGGGGTTCTTTAGCTTATGCCAACTCAGTTGCGGCTTCCTCAATTCCATCATCTTCCTGATCTAGCCCATAGGTCCCTACAAGCTCTTTAAAGAATTCCTCAACTATTTCATATGGCTCTAGGGAAATCATATCAATGTACTCTACTAGATAAGGTAGTCTTCGAGGTGGAACTGATGATGAAGGACCTTCTCCTAGCCTTTCTTATAATTTTATCTCACTAAGTCCTTAAATTTGGAGCACCTGATATTGTGGTAGTCCTAGAGGTGCACTTGAGGTGGAGGGTAATAGATGATATTATAAAGGGTTTATCTATAGATTTCTCTAGTTGGTTTTTCCTCTCTTTATAATCTATGCTCAAGTTTGAAGCCATGTTACCTGCACCTAGCTATCACTTCCTCAAAGTTTTTATCCTTGGTGTAGAAATGGTCATATGGGCTAACCCTCTACTCATAGGTCACCTTAGTTAGCTACTTGGGTTGTAGATGGAGGAAAAAATTACTATATGGGTACCATTATTTGAGTTCATCCTTTTGAAAATAAAAGGCATCTCTATGTTTGGACATAACATCTAACTATTTCCTTCTATGGATCATGGTTTTTCCAATAAAGAATGGAAAATGATGCAAAATTCCCTTCTTATTCTCTTTGTATACTTTTTCAATCCCTTGGAGGAGTTGGGAAGCAATTTCTTATTCAACCAATTTGATAGGGACATGGACTGGCAATCTCTATGGCTGTGTCATGACTCCTTCCTTCTTAATGATGCTACAATCTAGGTAATAACATACATCACCCATGGGATTTACATAATTCTTGATGAGGGGGTGAACTCTAGGCATGGGGTTCCCTATGATAGTTTTAACTAAAGTAGGATATATGCTATCACAAATTAATTGCATGTGACCCCTATATTTAAAGATATATAATTTTGAATAATGATGGGATATGGTAATTTTATTATGAGAAGACCAATTCTTGATATCAGTAAAATGCATGGATGACATAAATTAGTCCAACAAATAGGACATCATGGTGAATTGTTGGATGGTCCTCTTTGTTATGCCATAGAATTGTCTTCCCAAGTGAATGCTAATCAGTTCTCTAATAGGTGGAGTTAGCTTCTCCTCCACCATGAAATTTATGTAGGAAACCCATTTTGGGGTGTGATAGGTTATGGTGGCTGACCCTAAATATCTATTCAATAGGGTCATGATGATCCTAATTCCTTATCTAGATTTTATAATAGGTATCTTCCTATCATGGTTCTTGGATATGTGGGTTCCTTGGTTTAACTAGGGTCTTAGAATAGTGTCTAAATTATGCTTGGTTGTCTACTCCTTAATGGTGGGGAGGTCTATATGAGTCCTATGGAGTTTATAGTATCCATATAAAGCTACAAGGGTAGTGTATGCTATCCATTTTGACACATCTTCCCTAACTATCCAATCATCATCAATTCTACAATTGAAAAATATAGGTGCAAGGATATATATGCAATAGAGTACCTCTATTTTTATAGTTTCTTGGTGGAGACCAGACATCTAGATTACAACTAATTAATCAAATTTCCTCATGGTTACTACGATACTTTATTCATTATAAGTGAGAGTCTATATTTTTTTGACAACAAACAAGATCTTAGACCAGTTCTTCTTTCTATTCTTGAGTGCCCCGGTGTCCAATTTCATGTCCCCAAAATATCTTCCCATATTATTTGTAGATAAATACAATTTTGCCTCTTCTTTCCATTGTTACCTAGTTGCTTCCATGATTCCTTAATCTCCTTGGGTATATGACTATATTTTCTTTGCTCAGGATGAAATTTGAGCTTGTTTGATGCAATTATGTCTCAACAATCAAGAATTAAGGCTTTATGTTATTTTACTAGGGTTTCTTGGAGATTTAATGGAAAAAGTGGTAGACTTCATAAGTTTTTTCATGTCTTAGATCCTATGGATAGCCTCACTTATGCAAATTTTATCTTTTTAAGTGCACCAAATATTTAGATTTGTCATTTAGTACTTACATGGCACCTATGTGGCCTTCCCCACAAAAATTCCTTTGAAACCTAGCCATTAGTTTTCAAATCAAGTATTTTATCTATGATCCATTATATTAAGACCCCAAAATGAGAATGAACCATTGATGAAGATCTTGGATGTTTCCTTTGATTGGTCATTTAAATCTTGAATTACCTAGTTATGCCAAGTGGCATATTTTCTTTCATCAAGATATGACTTTAAAGTTTGGAATTGGAATGAGGGTGGTTCTTCCACATGTTGAGCTATCAATATTTGGCATCTTCCATTGAAAATTCATCCTTCATTTCACTCTATTGGATCAAGACCCTTGATCAAATGTGGTTCATTAGATCCTGCAAGATGCACACAACTTAATTAGTCTCAGGTCTTAATAAAAGTTAGGTCTAAAATATATATTCCTAAGGTTTATTTATGTTAATAAACACTAACAAAATTAGGATAAGATATATTACGTTATGTTTTCCATGTTAATATGCTAGGGTCCCTTTTGAAGGGATTTTAAAATTCCCCTTTTACTTAGGCTAAAAGTTAGTTAAGGTTAAATTTGATGGCCTCGATAACATGAAAGATGTCCTCATGGATGTCAAATGATAGGGGTGAGAATATCAATTTTAGTATTGAGTTCTAGTCTATGAGGGCTTAGGTTTGAGTCCCAAAGTCATATTGTGTTTACAAACTCAATAAATCTTCAAATTGAAATTAAGGCCTTAGTTCATATGACCACATCTTAGGGCATATCAATCAAAGAATTCATGTCATTAGATTAGATCAGTGACATATCGATGGTCATTGATCATGATCTAGGAGGTTGAAGCTGATTGACTTTGAACTGTCAGGGACTCTTTTGACTTTGTGTCATTAGATCAAGATCTGAAGGTGAACACAGATCATTGGATCTATAAAAGTGCATGAATTTTAAGTCACTAATTGGCCACATATAGACTTAAGTCAAATTATTAGTCTTAAGTTAATTGTGTGAATAAACATGATGTAATTATAGCTAAAGTTTATTATGTGAAGCCTAAGGTTAAAACATTAATGTGGTCCCCTTAAAACTTAGGTAAATTTTTTGGATAAGGTTCAACTTGATAGTCTGACTAACGTCAAATACATCCTCATGAGCCTCAAATTATGGGAGCGAGACTATCAAATTAAATCCTATAAGAAATTTTTCATAAAAAGTGAAGTTGACGCATGGCTCTTCCTAGATGATCTCACACCATTAGATTAGATCTATGGGGAATCGAGAGCTATTTGATCTATGATTAAATCAAATCATTAAGTTACGACCTAATATGTATAATAGTTTATACTAAGGTTTCAATTTTAAGATGTTTTTCGCATTCATAAACACAAAGACATTTTAGTATTGAAGCCTAGGCTAAACAGAAGGAAGCTTGGGCTAACAATTAGACAAGGTTAAGAGGTTAACAAAGGGTGAAAATTGTCTAAGTGTGATTTTATATTAAGGTTTGGTCATGTTAGAAACATGATCAAGCCTTAATATAAAATTAGACTTAGGGTTTATTAAAAAAAATACTATTTCCCATTAAACTTCTCTTACCATTTTGAATTTAAATCATAGGGTTTTCTGCTTGGGAACGCTCCCTTTCTCCATATAACCTACACTTCATCATCCAAAGACAACCATTAGTAGGGTTAGCCTATAAAGCATAATCATGATAAAATATGAAGAGGTTCATGTCTCTTTAAGTGGATGATCTTCAAATTCTAATAAAGAATTACCTTTCCAAAGCCAATTCAAGGTATATATGTCTTAAAACATTTACAAGGGTCCCTATTTTTTAGAAGTAGAAAAATGGGGTATGCTGTTCCTAAAAAATGGTGATTCATAGGGGAACATAAAAATATATTAGAACCTAGAAGCTTTGGTTTAGACCAACACATAAGTCCTTTATCTCCTTTGACCAAATATCATTACCTAGATTAGTTCAAGGTTGAAACAAGCCTCAAATATGCAAAATTCAAATTCTCATGTCATAGCCTAAACATATTATGTGTGTGATTTGATTCCACTTACTATTTTTCATGAAACTTTAGGGAACAATATCTAGGTTCATACCTTTTGACCATTACATCTGACTTTGAGCATATTTAGATATTCATTAAGAATAGTTGGTCTCAGTTCAAGGAAGGCTTGGGCATTGCTTTACTACTAGCCAGGCATCCATATCCCTGATAGAGATGCATTTGGATCCACTTATGGCCTTGCTCCACTATTAGCCAAGCTTCCATAGCCTTGATGGAGGTTACGTGAATCACCTTTGACTTCATATCTTTTGATTTAGCAATAAGTCCTTTTATTGTTAGGTCTTTTAAAAAAGGTTAGGAGCCAAGATGGCTAGGTTTAAAGGATTTGGTAAATTTTTTGGCCTTAGGTTAATCACCTATAATTGAAACCTTGATCTCATAAAAATATGTGTTTTAAGTGTAAGCATGCATATGCCTTAACCTGTTGAACTCTCCTTCCACATACATGATTCTTCTCACAAAAGATATTTTGATCTCAAGCAATGTTTTGGATTCTCCTAAGGTAACTAAATTATATGTGAGGATAGGGAAAGTCTCTATATTATAACATGATGCTATATTATAGCCTTAGGTTCTCCTATGTAGGGTTTATTCCCTCATTTTAAAATACTAGAATTTTAAGTAATTGAGGGATATTCTAAACAAGAACTATATATAAGATTTATTAAAGCAAAAGAACAAAAACAAAAAAGGAAGTAAGAACACAACACAAATAAAAAAAATATAGACAAGAAAAGAAGGAAAGCAAAAAAATAGAAAGCAAACAAATATAGACAATCAAAATAGGAAAAACAAAGCAAGGAAGAAAACTAACTAGCCTACCTACTATAAACTTAAACAATCTTACAAATTTATTTCCAAGAAGACCCCTAGTGGAGAAATAATAAAGCAGTGTTTGAGATATTTCTCATTAGTGGTTAATGTGGATTCTACTCCATGAAGTTCTTTTAAATTGAAGGTGTTGTTACCTAGGATTTCTATAACTTGGTATGGGCTAATCTACAAGGGTGTAAACTTACCATGCTTGCCTTTAGGTTTTGATGCCTTGTCTCAAAGGAGGACTTGGTCTCCTTGTCTGAACACTTTCACTTTGTAACTCTTGTCAAACCATATTTTCATAGTTGTTTGATGTCTACTAAAGTTTTCAAATGCCTTTTCTCTAGCATCCTCCATTTGGATGATTTCTAATAGCCTAGAAGTGGCTAGATCTTGGCTCTCTTCCATGTATTCTTGCATGAATGTGAACATGGGTAACTTGAGGGTAATGGGAAAGATATATTCCTAACCATACACCAAAAATAATGGTGAAGCCTTAAGTTATTTCTTGATCCTTATCCTATCATCCCATAATGCATACTTAAGAAGGTTGTTCCATGTTATGGGTTTATTTGCAATAGACTTCTTGATGGCTTTCATAAGGTTATTTTTGGTATATTTAGAGAATCTATTTACTTAAGGATAATGATTTGATGTAAACTTCAAAGATATGCCATTATCATAAGCCCATTCAGTCATTTCTATGGATATAAATGTAGTTTCATTATCACAAACTAAGGAAACTAGAGTTCCAAATCTGGTGCAAATATTTTCTTCCAACAAGTTGATTACCTCTCTATCCTACATTTTTTGGTGGCTATAGATTCATTCCACATAGTGTAATATTTTATAGAAGTTAGGACATACTTGTGACCTTCAGAGGAATTGGGGTTAATTACCCCCACAAAGTCTAACCCCCATTGTGCAAAAGGTTTGTCTACCATCACTAGTTGCAATGGCATGGTTGCCTTTGGCTCTTTTGTGCTAAATATTTGACATGAGTAGAACTTCCTCACATGCTTGTGAACATCTTTAAAAATGGTGGGTCAATATTAACTAGCCCTAAGAATCTTGTGAGTTATGGCTCTCCATGAAGGATGTCCATTGTCTAGATTTTCATGAAAAGTGGGCATGATTTGAGAAGCCTCTTATTTAGACACACACCTGAAGTATATCCCTTAAAATTTATTCCTATATAGGACTCCATATTTGATGAGGTAATGGAATGATTTGAGCCTTAAGTATCTCTTCTATTCGATGGTGAGTCATAGGGGATAACTACCATTTATAATCAAGATGATTAGAGAGTCATACCATTCATTGGGCTAAAAATTATGCTCATCAAATTGCATAACATAAAGCTTAGGATTAAAGTTGGTAATAATTTGGAATATGCCTTGTAATTTCACCATTTTGGAAATATTCATTTCTATATCATACTCTTATAGGACTGACATCCACTTACCCCTTCATTCCCCAAGCTCATTCTGACTCAGCATAAACTTTTTGTGGTTGGGTCTAGTAAGATGGCATGTACCTTATTTCTAAGGATGTAATGTCTGAATTTTTTTATTGCCTTCACCAGTGCATAATCCTGGTTATCAATTATGGAATAGTTTAATTTTTCATTTTTGAAATTGGTGTTCATGAAGGATATAGGGTGGTCATTTTCATTAATATTTTGAGTCAATAATGCAGCCATGGTTTGGTAAAAATCAAATGAATATAATTTAAAATATTTTGAGAAGTCAATACTTATCAAGATTGGGGCTTGGTTGATTGCCTTCTTGATGTCAACAAATGATTTCTTGGATCCTTCATCCCAGGATATTTTAGAATCTTCTTAAGCATATAATTCCAGGGTTTGACAATCTAAGCAAAGCCTAAGATGAACTTCCTTACAAAGTTAATCCTACCAAAGAATGACTTTAGTTATTTCTGGTTGTTCAGTAGCTCAATCTTGAAAATTCCATCCACTCTCTTAGGATCTATGGAGATCCCTTATTTTGTGATGAAATTCCCCAATAGTCTTCCTTTAGTAACACAAAAGATGCTTTTCTTATGGTTGAGGGATAGGCCATACCTCTTGCACCTTTCAAACATTTGGTTTAGGTGCATGAAATGATCTTCTCTATTCTTGGAAAAAATTACTAGATCATCCATGTAAATGATGATGCATTTACCTACTAGACCTTGGAAATCATGGTTCATGGCTCTCTAAATGGTTGCCCCTACATTCATTTGTCCAAAGGGAATTATTTTGTAAGCATATGTTCCCCATTTAGTGGTGAAATCTATCTTCATTATATCTTCCTTGGAAACAAGCACTTAGTTATATCTAGAAAATCCATCTAAAAAGGACATCATGGTGGATCCTAAAACAACTTAGATGACCTAGTCTAGAGAAGGCAAGGGTTAATTATTCTTTTTAGAGGCTTTATTCAGATTTTTAATGTCTACATACTGTTGGGGATCAACCAACAATATGATTACACTTATGAAAGCAATAAACTGCAGAATTAAATTAGATAGATAAGTAACTAGAATCAGATAATAGCAAAGAACAAGAGATACAAGAAACCACCCTGAAAACTTGTATTAAACTCTTTATAGAAGGAATACAATTGAAGAAACTTCTTTCTTCCACACCTCTCTCAGATGCACAAGATCTCTCTCTAGATCTCTATCCCTTAAGAGCTTTCTCTCTCTCAAGTACAATCAACTCCAACAACCTGGATTGATACAACTCTGTACTATTCTTCAACATTCACACACAATGAGCTACTACAACCACACTAAGCTAAGAAGATCTAATTCTACATATAGAATTAGGAGACTTGAGCATGCACTTACAACCAACAATTAAGCCTCTTAAAAAAGGGCTCTAAAAACAATCTTACTAATAATAGAGATGCAAACTTAAGACTAAGACTTAAACTCATCATGTAAACACTCGGTTCTATCCTCAAAAATAGCATTCTAGACGCACAGGTAACCGATGCCAGTTCTTGCCTGCTTGCCTGTGACCGACGTCGGCCGATCCTCTACCGACATTAGTGTCTCTTCAACTAAACCTGACCAATGTCGGTCACTCCTGACCAACGCCGGTGACTATGTAAACCTACAACTTTGGTAATGCACTCATATGTGAAGCTTTTAGCCTCCACACCTTAACAATCTCCCACTTGGAGATAAAAAGCTACACCAGTACCTGTATAGCAACATCTTCTAGCTCCTCCATCTTCAACTCAATCATGAAGACCAACAAAAGTTGAATGAAGATTCAACTTCTCCTTTGTAATCAGCTTGGTTAACATATCAGCAAGATTCCTATTTGTATGGATCTTCTCTAGCTTCAACTCACCATCTTCCAATACTTGTCTTATGAAGTGGTACCTAAGCTATATGTGCTTGGTTCTTGAGTGAAACGCTAAATTCTTAGCCAAATGGATTGCACTCTAACTGTCACTATACAATCTGCAACTCTCTTGCTCCCTTCCAAGCTCTTCCATGAACTATGTCATCCATATCATCTCTTTGCTATCCTATGTGGCTGCAATATACTCTACTTTTGTAGCTGACAAGGCAACAACCTTCTGCAACTTTGATATCCAGCTAACTGTCGTTCCACCTACAGTGAAAACATATCCTGTGGTGCTCTTCCTGCCATCCAAATCACCTACCATATCTGAATCTACATAACCATGTAGAGGAGTATCTGAACCTCCATAGCACAAGTGCCTACTACTGGTTCCTCTCAGATATCTGAGGATCCACTGAACTACTTTCCAATGTTCCTTTCTTGGATTGGCCATATACTTACTTATAACACCCACTGCTTGGGCAATATCCGGTCTAGTACACACCATTGCATACATCAAACTTCCTACTATAGAAGAATATGGAACCTTACTCATGTACTCTACCTCATCATGTGAATTAGGACATTGTTCTTTACTCAACTTAAAATGTCTAGCCAAAGGTGTGCTTACCAGTTTAGCATCCTGCATATTGAACCGTTTCAACACCTTGTCCACATAATCCTCTTGAGACAATATCAACCTGTGATTTTTCCTGTCTCTCTTAATGCTCATGCCAAGGATTTTCATTGCTGCTCCCAAATCCTTCATAGCAAAAGTTTGAGCTAATTTCAAATTAAGCTCAGAGATATCTTGCATGTGTGATCCTATAACCAGCATATCATCTACATACAACAATAGAATAATATATCTACCACTATCCAATCTCTTAAAATACACACAATGGTCAGATTGACACCTACTGTAGCCATGCTCAGTCATAAACCTGTCAAATTTCAAATACCACTGTCTAGGAGCTTGCTTGAGGCCATACAAGTTTTTCTTCAATCTACACACTAACTTCTCCTTACCTTTGACCTCAAATCCTTCCGACTGTTCCATATAAATTTCCTCATCCAAATCTCCATGAAGAAATGTTGTCTTAACATCTAGCTGCTCAAGATGCAAATCCTCAATAGCAACCAAAGATAGTACAATCCATATAGAAGTCATTTTAACAACAAGAGAAAAAATCTCACCAAAATCAATACCTAGCTTTTGTGCAAATCCTTTCACTACCAATCTAGCCTTATATCTCATATGTCCATTCTCACCTTCCTTCAACTTGTAGGTCCATCTGTTCTTCAATGTTCTCTTACCAGTTGGCAACTCAACCAAATCCCATGTTTGGTTCTCTCTTAAGGACTCCATCTCCTCAACCATGCCATGCTCCCACTGACTCTTGGACTCCACCTGTATTACTTCTTCAAAACTCTCTGGTTCTCCACCATTAGTTAGCAATAAATAGAATAATGAAGGAGAATATCTAATTGGAGGCTTACTTACCCTTTCTAACCTCTTGATGGGTGTCTGAGACTCGTTTACAACACGCTGTCCACCCAAATTCTCTGACAATGACCGACGTCGATCACCTCCAGACCTATTACTAGCCGACGTCAGTTTTGCCTGACCAACATCAGTGCCTATTCTGCCAACATCAGTCTCTGTATGACTGACATCAATTTCTATTTTGCTGACATTGGTTCTTATCCTGTCAACATCAGTCTCTATGTTTTCTTGCAAGTGATTATTTCTTTTTCTCGCGAGCTCATTTTGGACCGTCACCTCATCTAATTCACCATTGCTCTGCCCAGATTGATTCAACTTCTTCAGCTGATCACTATATATCACTTTTTCATTAAAAACAACATCATGGCTCCTAATTATCTTGTTAGTTCCTAGATTCCAAAATCTGAAACCAAAATCATCTGAGCTATAGCCAATAAATGTGCACCTCATAGACTTAGCATCCAACTTCTTTCTATTTTCCTTATCTACGTGCATAAAGGCTTCACAACCAAAAACTTTAAGGAATGAGAGATCTACCTTTTTACCTATCCAAGCCTCTTTTGGAATAGCACCATCCAGAGCTATAGAGGGTCCTCTGTTAATCAGGTACACTGCAGTGTCAACAGCTTCTATCCAAAACTCTAAGGGCAAACCAACATGTAATCTCATACATCTTGCATGCTCCATGATTGTTTTGTTCATCCTTTCAGTAATTCCATTCTATTGAGGTGTCCTTGGAACCATCCTTCGCCTACGGATTCCATGCATATAACAATACCAGTTGAACTTATAACTGCAAAACTCTCCACCATTGTCAGATCTCAAGCACTTCAATCTTTTGCCTATTTCATTCTCAACCATAGCTTTCCAAATCTTAAAAGTCTCAAATACATCAGATTTCTTCTTAATACAATAGATCCTTACCTTTCTTGTAGCATCATCTATGAATGAAACATAGTACTGTGATCCTCCAATAGAAACTACCTGAGCTGGTCCCCACACGTCTGTGTGAACAAGCTGCAACTTATGCTTCTTCTTTATAGACCCAGTCTTGAGAAAACTAACCCTTTTCTATTTTCCAAATACACAGTGCTCACAAAATTCTAGATCCATGCTTTTCAAATTTGAAAGCTTACCTTTAGACTTAAGAATTGACATCCCCTTCTCACTCATGTGGCCAAACCTTGAGTGCCACAATTTTGCATCCACATCTGAAGTAGATAATACAGAAGGAGAATTGTTAGTAACACAATTACATAAATAGAGAGTACCTACTCTCTTACCTCTAGCCATAAAAAGTGCACCCTTGGTCACCTTCCAAGATTTTGTTGTGAGAGTTACTGTACAACCCTCATCCCATAACTTTCCTATAGAAATCAAATTCCTCTTCAAGTTAGGAACATGCATCACATCTCTCAACACCCATGTGTTGTCATTCTGCATTTTCAGCTACACTTTACCTTTGCCAATAATTTTACAAGGCTCATCATCCCCTAGATACACTATTCCAAAATCTCCATGGATATAGTCACTGAAATATTCCCTATTAGGGGTAGCATGAAAAGATGCACTAGAATCTAACACCCAAGATTTTATATTATTATGCAAAGAGAATATTAAAGCATCCTGTGCAATACCTGCAACCTTTGCTTCTTCTTTTCCTTCATGCTGATTGTCCTCCTTAGGCATTGACCAACAATCTCTGCTTATGTGCCCCATCTTTCCACAATTCCAGCATTGTGGCTTCCTGCCATTTCTAGATTTGGATCTACCTCTCCCCTTAGACTTAGATCTTGATCTCCCTTTCTTGCTCTTCTATTTTTGCCTTCCCCTGCTCTCAAAACTTAAAGTGTTCCCAGATGTCTCTTATGTGCTTTTCCTACGAATTTCCTCATTCAAGATAACACTAACAACATCCTCTACTTTTAAAATATTTGATGCAGATGTAGTATTGCTAACTGCCATTACTAGGCTATGCCAGCTTTCAGGCAAAGAACATAATATTAAAAGAGCTTTTATTTCATCATCAAATACAATGTTGACTGAACTTAATCGATTTACAATACCATGGAAATCATTCAGGTGATTAGATACAGATCCACCTTCCTGCATATGCAAATTAAATAGCTGCTTCATAAGATATACCTTATTAGAAGCTGAGGGTTTTTCGTACAAATTTGCTAAAGTAGTCATCAACTCTACCATTGTTTTTACCTGTGATAAATTAGATATCACAGTAGATGTTAGAATCTATCTTATAGACCCCAGAGCCTTTCTGTCAAGAACTTCCCATTCTTCATCATCCATGTCTGTGGGCTTCTTTGCAATCCCACCTAACGGTAAGTATAGATCTTTTTGATATAGATAGTCCTCTATCTGCATTCTCCAATGTTGATAATTTTTTCCATTGAACTTCTCCATTCTTAGTTTACTTTCTTCTACCATTGCTTCTCCCACTCAAATAGAAATCCCTACAGAAACTCCTATGAGTAACCTGTAATCAATACACACTACACAGATCTGAACCACCTGTTAGTGAACCTGAGCTTTGATACCAATTATTGGATATTAAACTCTAAACCTACAACCAAGGCTCTAATACCACTTGTTGGGGATCAACCAACAATATGATTACACTTATGAAAGTAATAAACTGTAGAATTAAATCAGATAGATAAGTAACTAAAATCATATAATAGCAAAGAATAAGAGATACAAGAAACCACCCTAAAAACTTGTATTAAACTCTTTACAGAAGGAATACAATTGAAGAAACTTCTTTCTTCCACACCTCTCTCAGATGCACAAGATCTCTCTCTAGATCTCTATCCCTCAAGAGCTCTCTCTCTCTCAAGTACAATCAACTCCAACAACTTGGATTGATACAACTCTGTACTATTCTTCAACATTCACACATAATGAACTACTACAACCACACTAAGCTAAGAAGATCTAATTCTACATATAGAATTAGGAGACTTGAGCATGCACTTACAACCAACAGTTAAGCCTCTTGAACAAGGGCTCTAAAAACAATCTTACTAATAATAGAGATGCGAACTTAAGACTAAGACTTAAACTCATCATGTAAACACTTGGTTCTGTCCTCAGAAATAGCATTCTAGATGCACAAGTAACCGACGCCAATTTCTGCCTACTTGCCTGTGACCAACATCAATCGATCCTCTGCTGATGCTGGCATCTCTTCAACTGCACCTAAATGACGTCGATCGCTCTTGACCAATGTCGGTGACTGTGTAAACCTGCAACTTTGGTAATGTGCTCATATGTGAAGCTTTTAGCCTCCACGCCTTAACACGTACAATCTAAGTTCTCCATTCTTCTTTCTAACTAGGACCAAGTTAACAACCCAAGTGGAATGCCTAATAGTAAAGACAATCCTTGCTTCCAATAATTTCTTTACCTCCTTAAAGATCATGGTTTCCTAGATAGGGTTGATAGGTCTTTGCTTCTATCTAAAGGGTTTTCTATTTTCCCTAAGCGATATGGTATGAGTAATAAACCTTGGGTCAAATATTTTTAGATCTTCATATGACCAAGTAATTACATCTTTATATTTTATAAGCAACTCCATAGGCTTTCTATTTTCTATTTTAGTATAATCCTTTCATCTGTTCACTTATTGGGATTGATCACATGGGCCAAGATTTACTGCATGATAGTCCTTATCACTTTGGGTACCTTAGGTGTTTTAGTAATCTTGTCATGATCAAATAGCCTTTCTAATGAGATCATCTCTTTAGGTATCTTATTATCATTCAATTGGATTATTTTACCATTAAACTCCTTTTTAGGGGAACTTTCATCAACTTCATCAATGATGTGAGCTTCAAAGGCCCCAAAAATAGTCAAGAAATATAGAATTTATTAATCATCATTGAAGACTTGAAAAGGACTCATGTTATCTAGGACTGAGGGGCATGGTACTAACTCAATGATGAAGTTTGGGTAATCTTGATTGGGCATGAGATTAACTACAATAGAAGCAAGCTCATCAACAATTTTGTTTTCTTCCTTGGGGATAGACATGATGTTAAAAGCATCAAAAGATTCTACCAAGTCCCAAACCCTTAACTTGTATATATTAAGGTAAGATAGCTTACATTAGTACTTGTTCCTTACTTGATTGACCACAAGTTCATAATCTCCATAAACAAGAATTTCCTTGACCTTATGCTTAATATCAAGTTAAAACCTTGGGATGAGAGCTTAATATTTAGCCAAGTTATTAGTGCATGGGAATTGCAATCTATAATATTCATGACAATATTTTTTTGTAGGGTCTATCAATATAATACTAGCTCTAGATCTTGACTTACATTTGACACCATTAACATATAGTCTCCATAGGCTAGGCATTGGAGGAGGGTTCTTGGAACTAGGTTCTTTTGTAGCTTCCAAAGTGAAGGTTCCCAGATCAAAATCTAAGAAGTTCACCTTTTCATTGACAACATTATACTCTATTATCATGTGTTTCATCCTTAGATATCTTTCCACCCTTATTTGATTTGGAACACCCTTTCAAGGTAAGCATAAGTGGGAGCAGTCAGTAGACATGTATCCATTTAGGACCTTAGTCCACTCTCTACTAAGGAGCAACCCATAATCAATAGGGATATCCACCACTTATATTTCCATGAATTGTTTAACTCTTGGTTCACTAGCTAATTGCATATGCACATTCAATAACTCCCTAATGACTTTAACTTTTGACTTGTCCAATTACATGACCACCCTATTAGACCCAATTAGAGTTAACCCAAGCTGTTCACATATCCATATAGGTATGATGTTGGTTGAGTCTCCAAAATATAAAATCTAATTATGGACTTTCTTTCCAAATATTCTAACTATGAGTAGGAAGGGTGGAGACTCTATCTTAGTTATTTACATAGCTACATTTGCACTATCACTTTTTGGAGGATTTCCAAGTTTCTTGGATAATGATTCCAAGAGTAGGTATTTTTTCTATAATTTTTGTTAGCTCAAGTAGAGTGATGTTGGCTTTGATCTTCTTTATATCCTCCATAAGGTTATAACAAGTCTTGCTTAAAGGTTCAATAGTAGGTTTGGAATAACTACCCTTAGGTGGTTCAGGATCATTCCTTAATGTAGTATCTAGAGGAGTCCCATAATTATTAGGGGGAGTTAAAGTAGTCATTAGCTATTTTTTTCTCTATTTCTTAGAGGTTAGGTTTTATAGAACTGTTGGAATTCTTAAATCTATTTAGGAATATTTTCAGGCTCAACATCTTCTTGGAAAGAGAATTGGAATGTCTCTACCATGTGTACTTGGTCAGATGACTTGGACCCAAAAGGCCATGTAGTAGTATATTTGTTTTGGACTACTTCAAATGTGTCAAGTTCTTCTCAAAAAGCTTCAAAGGCTTTTAAAAACTCAATGAAATCAATCTCACCATGTTTAGATGTTGCATTTACCCTATAATAGTATGGCAAGGTAATATCAGTGAGATTAATATCCATGGTCTTTTTGCTATAAGAAGGCTCACTAGCTTTGTTGTTGTAGAAGCTATCATTCTAAAATATATTTCTAGGCATGTTGAACTATTGGAACGTGAAGTTCCTTCCAAATTTGTCATTAGCATTGCCAACTTGTGTTTTTAGTTATAATAAATCTATGCTAAGATTTTAAACCATCTTTAATATAGATTCATTCTCATTCTTGAGGATTTCAAAGCTTTGGACTTGGATATTGTTAGTACCATTGACTGGCACTAAATCTTTTTGGTCACTGGTGTGAGATCTAGTAGTAGATTGATGACTAAAGAATCCTAGGTTCTGATTAGGATCAACATAGCTAGTACGTAATACATTTAGATTAGGGAGTTGGTTCAAGGCTGGAGTATTTTGGTTATTATTTGGGAAAACATTCAATACAAGCATCTGGGGGTTAATGTTTGGAATAAAATAAGCCATCTACCTTTGGGGACGCATCTGGTCACTAATAACCTTTACTTCAAAATAATCTTGGGACAATGTGTTGATAGCTAGGAGGGCCCTTTTTAGAAACACAAAAATCATAGGGTCCATTACATCTTTGTAAATTTCTAAAACTAAAGCCTCATTAGGTTTGTATGGATCCATGGTTTGACTAAACATCTTTTGGAACCTAGCATTGAAGGATATAATAAGTTCACTTGCATCCCTCCTAATGTTCATGAATTGGTGATAAATGATGCAGGGGCTTATGATCTTTCCAAATTGATCAATACAAATAGTCTCAAATTTATTCCATGAGGTAATACAATTATCAAGTAAATTTAGGAACCATTCATATGCAGCATCCTTAAATGTAAATGGAAAAAAAAAAACATGCTACATCTTCATGGATAACATTTAAAAATCTTAAAGTAGCCTTGAAAGATTTAACATTTTCTTCTGTAGTTACAACACTAGTTGGACTAAATATTGGCAAGTAATTTTTAGGATTACATGGCAAGTTATGAACTATACTTGGTACACTGATGGGGGAACTTCCAAACCATGCCACAATTGGATGAATATTGAATGTAGGAACCCCTTATAAGGGTGAAGATGGTAGAGACTTGGAATGAATATGCCTTCCTCTATCTTTCCTAATTCTTCTATGGGTTTCTAGCTCAAGTAAGGGTTCTTTCATCTCTGAATGTGATATGGCCATAATCCTTGGCGATTCTAGCTTGAAGATTAATGATCTTGTTTGAAATATGGTGTGTTAATTTAGATTTCACAAAGAACAACAATCAACATACACAATAATCCTATTTTATAAATATTTACTCATAAAGGGACAAAGGACACTGATCTTTGACTAATCAAGCTCAAAGATGTGTTGAATTATGCAAAGATGACCATTCTTTATAACTTGTGACTTAAGTAAACTCAAGATTCATAAATAATTGTCAATCTTAGACTAAAATAAGCCATCCTAATCTTAAATACTATGAATTATTAAAACCTAAATTTGTCTTTATTGAAATTTAACCATTTCTTAATAGAGAGATAAGATCTTTGCCTTAAGAAGCACAAAAATAAGTGGGGAACAACTTAAGGATCAAGGATATCTATACTTAGAGTGAAGAATCACTCATAAGGGTTAAGAATCCTTCAAACTTAATGCAAGAAATATCATAATTTATCAAATTCCCTCCTTCTAGTGCTAGTGGATCTCTTTCTCCTCTTGATGCTTCTAACTATCTCATAGGTACTCATAGTGTTGATGAACACTTCTCATTTTAGGATCTTAAGGATCCAGGGCATGAGTTATGGTTTGTGAAAATTTGGGATGTTAGTGGTGGAATATAAGTAGAGTGTGAGAGTTGTCCACAATATTTGTTTAATTTGGTGGTTGGGAACCACTAGGGTCTTATATATTTGAAAATTTATGATATTTATAATCTACAAAACTAACATAAGTGGATATTAACAATGATCTTAAACTAAAGTGAGATTTGATAAATAAAATAGAAAAAAAGAAGGTAAGGAAGAATAGAAAACATGATTGTAGGATTCCATCTCAAATATCATTACAAGGTTCTAATTGGTTTGAGCATGCATAAACCAATTTATGAAGTAAAATAGTATAAACCCAGATTCCATCATAAACCAGGCAAGCATCAAAGGAAATATAGAAATCACAAGTAATAAATAGATTATCCTCAAGGAATTAACTACTGTAACATTAATATCATGAGCACATCCAAATTCAAAGCAAATGAAATGAAGTATACCTAAGATCTTTTAGCTTATTTAGTATAGCATAAATTAACAACCTTATGACAAAAAATGTATCTCAAAATGAAAAGAAACATTCAAATCTAAGATATTAACATGCAATTAAGATATGTCATTAGCTTTTAACACACTTTTTAGATAATCATTTTATAATTACTTAGATGTATTAAAATTCTTTCTTGTATACAATTTATTAGAGTCCCTCCCTTTACAAAATGATAACTCCTACCTATTTGTAGAGAATCATAGGTGGTGTACCAGTTACCTTCTCAAAACATATATATGCAAGAAAAAGATAGCTTTCCTTCATACAAATATTACAATACACATGACCTCCTATGTCAAATTGACAAATAGAATCAATATATGATAATGAACTAGCATATATACATTACAACAAAATATTCCTTTCATATTACATTGGTTGGTCCTCATGGTTATCTTTTCTTGAAGATGTCCTTCACCATAGTGTGTTGTTATTTAATCAAATCAAAATATACTATAGGTTTCATCAAATAATCCTCTTCTTGATCTGCCAATGTATAGAATTCTTTATCACTTTTGGCCATGAGTTTTTTGATGCATTGTGCCTCTTAAATCTACCTTCCTGAGGTAAGGATGATGTCAAGGACCTACCTTATAATTATCCTTGATAGACTGTCCTTGTTTGTCTTTGATGTTCTATATGAATACATTAACCCTTTGATTAAATTCTTCATCATCTATCAGGCCCATGGCAGTGAGTTGAGAGGGGCTTACCAATAATGTCCCCAAGAGTTTCTCCATTCCATCTCCCTATCCTATTTCATGAAATTATTGACACTATTATACCAAGTTCTTAAGTTCTATATTTAATCCACTATGACTCTTATTAAGATGTTCAAATTTCCTAGTTTGATGATTTTAATGTCCTAGACCTATTTTGTAGTATGCACATTGATCAATTTAGCTATCTGGTCTTTGTAGTCTTACCATTGAATGATTAATGCATTTGCCATCTTAGCTTGATGGTTCAAGGCACTTAATTTGAGATTCACATTCTTCAATCCCTTAAATATGTTAAGAAGAGACTTATTTATCATCTTTAATATGTCCTTAGGGATTGAAAATGCAACATGTGCTTCCAAGTCTTTCTTTTCCTTTTCTAGGTTGATGATTCTTTGTTGCATTCCCTTAACCCCATCTAAAGTCATTATTGAGTGTGCCTTAATAAAACTTTCTATGTCCTCTTTATGGATGGGTTTTCCCCATACTATTTTCCCTTACACAAGATTAAAAAGGCTCCACTCTTTGGAAGGTGAAATCCTCAGTGCATATAGTGGCCTTCTTTGTTGTTGCCTTCTCAGAACTAATTTTTTTTATTGTAATGCATAGTGGCTATTGGTTAAAATAATTTGGGTACCTTTGGGATCTCAATCTTAGTACCACTTGATGCTCTAAAATCTTTCATTCCTTTACCACTCTCTTTAGTTTCCTCAATAATCCTCCTTTCTTCCTGATCCTTCATGAGCTCTCTAATCTAAGGTTTGATATCATCATTAGTATCAATACTATTTGTGTTGGTAAGCACCAATGAATGTGATCAGGAAGGAATATTTTAAATCTTTCCATATATTAAGTAGTCAGGGATGTTAGGTTCATAAATGGGGAACTCATCACTAAACAAATTAATTTCACTAGTAGGATGGGTCCATGTCACTTTGGGTCTGTTGGAGGACCTAAGAAAAAGAGCCATCTTTGCTTCCATTTCATTTTGTGAGATAGGGACCAAATCCAAAGCTATTTCTTTCCCCTTTCCATCTCACCTACCTAGGGTTCTTTAGCTTATTTCAACTCAGTTATGGCTTACTTAATTCCCTCATCTTCCTGATTTTAACCATAGGTCTCTATAAACTCATTGAATAATGAATCAACTATTTCATATGGTTCTATGGTAATCATATCAATGTGCTCTACTAGAGAAGGTGGTATTAGAGGTGGAATTGATGATGAAGGACCTTCTCCTGGCCTTTCTTCCAATTTCCTCTCACTAGGTCCTTAAATTTGGAGCACCTACTATTATGGTAGTCCTAGAGGTGTGCTTGAGGTGGTGGGTAATAGATGATATTGTAAAGGGTTCATCTACCATATTTTTCTAGTTGGTTTCTCCTCTCTTTGTAATCTATGCTCAAGTTTGAAGCCATATTTCCTACACTTGGCTAGCACTTCCTCAAGGTTTGTATCCTTGGTGTAAAAATGGTCATATCAGCCAACCCTATGCTCATAGGCCACCTTGGTCAGCTACTTGGATTGCAGATGGAGGAAAACTTTGTTATTTGGGTTCCATTATTTGATGTCATCTTTTTGAAAATAAAAGGCATCTTTATGTCTGCACATAACATCCAATTATTTCTAGCCATGGATCATGGTTTTTCCAATCAACAATAGAAAAGGATGAAAATTCCCTTCCTCTTCTCTTTGCATACATTTTTAATCCCTTGGAGGTGTTAGGAAGAAATTTATTATTTAGCCAATTTGATAGGGACATGGACTAGCAATCTATATGGCTATGTCATGAATCCTTACATCTTGATGATGGTGCAATCTAGGTAATACCATATGTCACCCATGGGATCTACATATTTATTGATGATGGGTTGAAATATAGGCATGGGGTTATCTATGATTGTCTTAACCAAAGTAGGATACATGCAATCATATATGAATTGCATGTGACCCTTGTATTTAAAAATATATAATTTTGAATAATGATGGGATTTGGTAATCTTGCTATGAGAGGACTAATTATTGATATCAAAAATATGTGTGGATTCCATCAATGAGTTCAAAAAATAGGACATCATGGTGAATTATTGGTTGGTCTTCCTTTTTATGCCATAGAATTGTCTTCCCAAGTGAATGCTAATCAGTTCTCCAATAGGTGGAGTTAGTTTCTCCCCCACCATGAAATATATGTAAGAAACCCATCTGAGGGTGACAGAGGTTGTGGTGGATACCCCTAAATATCTATTAAATATGTTTAAGATGATCCTAATGCTTTCCCTAAAATGTATAATAGGGATCTTCCTGTCATGGTTCCTAGATATGTGGTTTCACTGGTTTAACTAGGGTCTTAGAATAATGTCTAAATTATGCTTGGTTATCCATTCTTTGATGGTGTGGAGGTCTATATGAGTCTTATGGAGTTTATAGTATCCCTCAAAAGATAAAAAGGTAGTGTATGATATCCCTTTTAACACATATTCCCTAAATATCTAATCATCATCAATTCTATACTTAACAAATATAGGTGTAAGGACATCTATTCAATGGAGTACCTCTAGTTTTTTAGCTACTTAGTGGAGACCAAACATATGAATTGAAACCAATTCATCAAATTTAATCTTGGTTATTATGATCCTTTGTTCATTGGAAGTGAGAGGCTACATTTCTTTGACAATAAAGAATATCTCAGACTAGTTCTTCAATCCATTATTGAGTACCCTAGTGTCTAATTCTATGTCCCCAAAACATCTTCCCTCATTATCTATAGACAAATACAATTATGCCTCTTATTTCTATTATTGCCTAGCTTCTACCATGATCCCTTAATTTCCTTGGGTATATGACTAGCTTTTCTTTGTTCAGAATGAAATTTGAGCTTGTTTGGTGTAATTGTGTCTCAACAGTAGAAAATTAGGGCTTTATGTTGTTCTGCTAGGGTTTCTTAGATATTTAATGGTGAAGGTGGTGGACTCCATAAATTTTTTCATTCCTTAGATCTTATGGATAGCCTCGCTTATGTAAATTATATCTTTTTGATCATGCCAAATCTTTAGATTTGTCATTAGTGTTTACATGGTGTCTATGTGGCCTTCCCTACAAAAATTACATTGAAAACTAGCCATTGGTTTTCAATTCAAGTCTTTTATATTTATTCCATTGGATCAGATCCCCCAAATGAGTGCAAACCATTGATGTAGATCTTGGAGGTTTCCTTTTATTGGTATTTTAAATCTTGAATTACCTGGTTGTGCCAGGTGGCAAAATTTGCTTTGTTAGGACATGACATTATATTTTGGCATTGGAATGAGCATGGTTCTTCCACATCTCTAGTTGAAAATTTTCCATTAATTTCACTCTATTAGATCAATACCCCCAATCAAACATGGTTTATTAGATCCTCCAAGATTCACGTGGCTTAATTAGTCTTGGGTCTTAATAAAAATTAGGTCTAAAATATATATTCCTAAGGTTTATTTATATTAGTAAACACTAACAAACTTAGGTTAAAGTCTTTTATGCTAAGTTTTCCATGTTAATATGCCAGGGTCCCTTTCAAAGGGTTTTTAAAATGCCCATTTTTCCTACACTAAAAGTTAGCTAAGGTTAAATTTGGTGGCCTTGCTAATGTCAAATATGTCCTCAGATATGTCAAATGATATGAGTTAGGATATTAATTTTAGTCTTGAGTTTCAGTCTGTGAGGGCTTAGGTTTGAGTCTTAAGGTCATATTGTGTTTATGAACATAATGAATCTTCAAATTAAAATTATGGCCTTAGTTTAGATGACTGCATCTTAGGGCTTATCAATCAAAGAATTTGCATCATTGGATTAGTTCAATGATATAGTGAGGTTCATTAGTCATGATCTAGGAGGTCAAAGATGATTGGATTTGAACTATTGGGGAGTCTTTTGACTTTATTTTGTTAGATTAAGATCTTAGCATGAACATGGATTATTGGATCTACAAAAGTGCATAAATTTTAAGTCATCAATTGGTCACATATAAACTTAAGTCAAATGATTAGTCCTAAGTTAATTATGTGAATAAACATGATGAACTTAAACTTAAATTTTATTATGTTAAGCCTAAGGTTAAAACATTAATGTGGTCCCCTTCATACTTAGGTAATTTTTTTGGATAAGGTTCAACTTGACAGTCTCACTAATGTCAAATATGTCCTTGTGAGCATCAAATGATAGGTGTGAGACTATCAAAATAAATCCTATAAGAAATTTTTCATAGAAAGTGAATTCGATGCATGGATCTTCTTGGGTGATCTCATGTTGTTAGATTAGATCTCTGGGGAAGAAAGAGCTATTATATCTATGATTAAATCAAATCATTAATTTAAGACCTAATATGTATAATGGTTTAGACTAAGGTTTCAATCTTAAGATGTTTTTTGTGTTAATAAACATAAGTACATTTAATATTGAAGCCTAGGCTAAACAAAAGGAAGCCTAGGCTAAAAATTAGAAAGGTTAGGAGGTTAAAAAAGGGGAAAAAGTTCTAAGTGTGATTTTATATTAAGGTTTGGTCATGTTGAAAACATGATTGAGCCTTAATATAAAATTAGACTTAGGGTTTTTCAAAAAAATAAATACTATTTCCCATTAAACTTTTCCTATCATTTTGAATTCAAATCGTAGGGTTTTCTACTTGGGAACCCTCCCTTTCTCCATGAAATCTGCACTTCATCATCCAAAGATAACCATTATTAGTGTTAGCCTATAAAGCATAATAATAATCAAATATGCAGAGCTTCATTTCCCTTCAAGTGTATGATATTTAAATTCTAATAAAGAATGACCTTTCCAAAGCCAATTCAAGGTACAAATGTCTTAAAACATTTACAAGGGTCCTTATTTTATAGAAGCAAAAAAATGGGGGTATGTTGGTCCCAACACCTGAGTAGAGGTTCTATGTCTCTTTATGTCCCATTAAAGATATTCAAATATGATACATGAGTTGTTTAAGTCATAAATTTGAGCTATCTTTCCTAAGAATCACAATTGCAGACCTATATAGGATTATGGAGACATTAATAGTACTTCAAACATCATTAAGAACACTAGTTGATTCTCCTTTAAGCCTCATTAGATCATGAAAATATCTAATTAGGTGACTATAGGTAAGTTTGAGTATGATATCATAGTATATCAATGAAAAAACCTTGTGAGAGAGGTGTAGTGAGATTGATGGGTTTCAAAACACCTAATAAAACATGACTATGACTATAACATTAGTATGGAGAACTCTATAACATATGAAAGGTGTCAAGGATAATGGTATAGGTAGTTCAAGGTGAATTTAATGATTAAGAATGTCATTCGTCACTTCTAGATAAGGAAAAGGGTAGTTTTAAATAATATTAATGAGTCACCAAGATAATCAAGGAATATGGAGTCTCTCCTATGGTAAACCCTAGAAGATCATGACAAAACCAAGATATTACATGTTAAAGAGAGTTCATGGACCTAATTACTTGTAGGATTTCTTATTTTAACCTACTTCTTCATTAGAGGACACTTGTCATAAGTCTCTACAGCATACATCTTCTTTATCATTCTCATTCTCTTATATATACTCCTATGACTATATTTAGTGTGTAAGTATTTATAGTTGATCTTATTAAGTGATTTTCTTAGTCTTCCTTGACATGTTGACCTATTATATCACTTATATAGAGTTTGAAATATTCTCTTACATATCATGTGAAATGTTCAAGTGAAGTGTAAGGTTTGAGTGTGTTTTAATATTCATTAGTGTCATTTTAGACCTCTTGATTAGTCCTCCTATCCTAAGCAACTATCACAACCTCCTCATTAAAATGATAATGTAAATAACTCGGATTGGGAGTAGTGTATGTTTAGATTAGTCTTCTGATCTACATGTGCACATGTATTTAGTTGGTAGTGATAAATTATTTTGGTGAATCACATCTTTAGTTAGGTTACTTTTAGTTATCTTACCCTTTTATTTTTTAATCAATAGGTTTGGTAGAATTTTGAAGGTGATATCATCAAGGGAGATAGCCCTATCTAGATATTCACCTCATTTATTAAGCCACTCACATCTCAAATGTGTCCTCATGATATAACTTAACTAAGGAGGCTTGAAAAACCTCCTAAAGGGTGAAAATTTTGATGATAATAGTACCTTCTCAAGTTTTGATAGATAAATAGGCCATAAAATTTAAGTTTGTGCCTTATTGATTGCATTTACAACATGTCCTTATGCTTGTAGGGTCTTTATCACGTGGTTGCACCATGATTTTCCACTACTCAATTGAGGTTTTATGTATGATAGTTATTCCTTTAGCATGTGTGAGGTGATATTTAACCACATGGAATCATTTCTCTCTCTTGGAGTAATGACGATCTAGTAGGTTATGTAGACCACTTTGGGGTCATGAAGCAATGGGATGTTACCATGTGGTAGCATCCCACTAACCCACTTATATAGTGGCTATATTATTGTATGGAACACTTTTAGGTAGAGGTTTATTTGGATGATACCATGTGGTAGCATCCCACTAATCTAATTTCCCATAGGCTATGCTTGGTATTAATTCATTTGGGACAATAGGTGATTAGGATTTTACCATTTGGTAGCATCTCACTAATCTATTCACTTGATAAATGCTTACTGATTTGGAGGTTCACAAAAAAATGTTCTAAATCATTTAAGTCCTATAGAGTAGTGAAAAGATACCACATGGATCTAGGAAACATTTTTTTAAATAAATTTGGTAAGTACCACAAGGAAATTTTGAATATGTCAGGATCATTGGGGGCCATGGGAGATTGCCATTTAGAATCAAGATCAACTTCGACACTTACAAACACAAAATAATAAAACATAGTTAGTGATTTTAAAATTCAAAAGCCAATAGTTAAGCACATTTAAATTTAAAATGGCTAATTCCATTGAATACAAATGGCTAAGTCATTTTTAAGTGAATATAAGGGCATAAAAACTTAGAAAAATAAAACCATTTTTAATGAACCTAAATCCATTTTAAAGAAACTTTCATCCACTTTAATGAAATTAACTAAGTTAAAATGTGAACATAAGCAACCATTATTAAATTTAGAGTAAATTCAAAGCTAAGATGGATAGAAAAACAAGATTTTTAGGAATCTTTAAATGTGATTTCATATGATTGGAACATTTGTTACTATAATACATATTCTAGAAACTCACCTTAAAAACTCTATATGCAAATCTCGCATTAAATTTTTCACATTAAAAAACATTGAAAATAAACACATATAGTATATGGATACTTGGAGAAGGGCTCACATATGCCAAACATTAAAATCCCAAGGGATTAAGATTAGGTAAGAAAAGAGGGTCCTTATTTTATTTGAAATTAGGAAATGTTTGAGCAACAAAAAATGATGAATCTTGCTGGGAGATACTCCTGAGTATCTCAAGAATCCATAATCTTAAGCTTTTATTCAAATACAAACATTAGCTTCAATAATCTTATAAAATAAATTCAAAATGTGAAGTCAAAAAATTATACCCCAACATATGACATACTAAACTCCAATTTTATCTGAATATCAATGTGTGAGTTTACATGATTGATTCATTTATTTAACAAACACACACAAATAAATCATATTTATCCAATTGATGGACACTATTGAAAGTATAAAGGATTTTTTAATTTGGTTAGGGGGGAATGGAATGGGAATTTATCTACTTCTAACCAATGTGTGTAGCCCTAATAGAGATACCTCTATTCCCTTTCTAATGCCTTGCCCCACTGCCAACCAAGCTAGAAAACCTATGGTGGAGGCTACCAAGATCACCCTTTCGAGTAGAAAGTTTAGATCTTACATTTTAGGTTGATTATTTTTAAAGGAGATTTCACTTTTTTTATCCATTAAGGGTTAGGGACCAATCCATTGATCGAGTGATAGTCAAAAAGTGCACAATCAATTAAAGTAAACCTAAAAAAATTGGAGCTACATCATACTTTATATTTTCTATTATATGCATTTGATGATCTCTAGAATAATAAATAAAACCTTTCTAAATCCATATGTTCTATTATAAATCACAGGCCCTTTTAATTTAAACAATAAAATAAAAACACAATAGTTCATTCAAAAAATTAAAAAATATTTTAAACCTTTCTAAGCATAAAAATGCGATTGAGGTTACTCACAAACAAACCACCCATTCACCTTCATTAATTAAGCAAGGTAACCCTCAAGCTAAAATAGCAAGTTTAGCTAAAAAATAGAAGTAATGGGGTTGAACCAAGTGATAAAAAATGAAAAACAAATAGAAAACAAATGCAACAAACATATACCAAAATAAAATAATAAAATAAATAAAATAAAAGATAAATTATTTATAGAGGTTTTCTAAGCCTATTAGGCTTGGAAATAGTGCTTGAATAATTCTCTATTGAAGATCAATGAAGCATCCTCATATATAAGAAACCTTAAATGGAAAGCATTCTCACACAAGATTTTAGAGATTTAGTAGGGATTGAGCATTAAATCATCAAATTTTCCATGGAGTCCCTTGTTTTCATGAACATTGTCTCATAAGAGGACTAGATCAAAGATCCAAAAGGCCTTCGCTTTGGTTCATTTGTCAAACCAACATTTGGAAACTGCTTGATGATTACTAAAATCTATCAAAGCTACATCTCATTTTTCTTGTAATTGCATGAGGTTCAAGATGCAGGCATCAATTTTATAATCTATTTATAGGTAATCTCTTGTAAAAAACAAGGTGGGGTTTTTTATATTAGTTGGGAAGATAGGATCTTGGCCATATGCCAGATGATAAGGAGAGGTACCTAAATAATATTTGATCCTATTTATATAATACCATAAAGTGAATTTGAATACATTATGCCAACCCCTTAAATTTATTTCTAAGATCCTATTAATTATATTCAAAAAATTCTTGTTTGTTGACTCAGCTAACATGTTACCTTGTAGATAATTATTTGAATAAGATTTAAGGGTCACCTAATGATCATAGGCCCATTCAAGGAATTTTAGGAAGGATAAAGCATGTCCATTATCACATACTAATGTGGTAGTCATCCCAAAACTATAATAATGTAATCCTCTAAGAAGTTGATTACGACATTAGTGGTGAAAGTATTTAATGGTTGAGCTTCATTCTAATGAGTATAATAATCTATCACTACAATGATGATCTTGTGTCTTGTGAAATAATTATCATTACTAGATCCCATTAATTTTAACCAATATTTAACAAATGGTTGGGCTTTGATGATTGATTATAGTGGCATGGCTAGGGTACATTCACAATGTGTAATGACCTAGTTGTGTAATAATTTTGAGCATGTAGATGTGCATCCTAGAAAATATGTGGCTAATATTAGCCTACCTATAATATTTGTTGAGTTGTAGTACTCCCTAAAACATTCCTAGTTACATATTTTCCATGGAAATATCTAAGTACATTAGCTACTTCTTTATACCAACATCTCAAATATATATCTTCATGCTTTTTTCTATAAATAATTCTATCTTTGATCATAAACTGAATGATTTTCAGATGAAATGCTCTTCAATATTTGAATTTAGTGTATAGGACACCTATTATTCAAAAATTAGCCAAATATATATATGTACCAATAATAATTTATAATTTCATGCACTAAATATTATTGGAAAATGATTTGGGGTTCCACCTCAGCTATGGCTTGGAATATTCCTTGAACCTAAACAATTTGCATCCATTACAGCTCTAGGTTGACCTCCTAGAGTATGGTCATCCATTTACCACATCTCTCACCTCAGTCATTTCACATCTTCATATCTTTGATTGTTGGGTCAAGCTCTACTAAGAATACCTTGCTACAAAGAATATAGTGTCTGAATGTTTTGATAGCTTTGATCAAGGAAAAAGAATATTTGTTTATAGTTGAATACTTTATTTTAACATTATAAAGAGAAGTGATCATGAATGAGATAGGTCTCTCATATCTAGATCCTTTCTTCTATGTTAAAATAATAACATTTGAATGTTCTGAGATGAATGAATAGATATAAAAGGGTTATGCATAGTTAGTACTGATTAGCATAGGGGTATTTACAATTTATTTCTTGACATGAGAAAAATTATCTTGTGCTTTATCCACCCATTCAATATTAGCGTCATTATTTAACACATTATTTAGGGGTCAGACTATCTTTACAAACCGTGAAATGGACCTTACCAAAAAATGACCTCATCTATTTTTTGCTACTAGTCAATCAAATTTTACAAAATTGCCTCTAATCTTTCTAGGTCTCTAGATATGCCTTGTTTTGAGATAATGTGGTAAATAAACATACCCTTCGTGACCCCAAAAATGAAATTCTTCATGTTCATGGAGATTCCATGGTCTATGCACCTATGCAATAATGTTCTTATGTCCTTCACATGATTACCTTTATTTTCACAAAATATAGTTAAATCATCCATGCATATAACTATACATTTGATAATATGATCCTCAAATGAGATATCCACAGGATATTGAAAAGTGGCATCCACATTGACCATGATGAATGACATATTTTTATATGGGAATGTACCCCACTTTGTTGTAAACACTATCTCAATCTGATGTTCATAGTTGATAACTACTTGATTATACCCTAAGTTCCCATCTAGAAATGAAATCATTTGATAGTTGTTCACTATTTGTAATAGTTCATCTAGTGAAGGCATCATGTAATTATTTTTATTTGAGGCTTTTTTCAAGTTGAAAAAGTCAGCCCATAACCTTATATCTCTACTTTATTTATAATCAACTTGAAATTAACCACCCATGTAGAGTGCCTAAAGGGGAAGATTATCCTTACTTGGAGAAACTTATGTACTTCTTTGAATATCAATGGTTCTAGAAGCAGATTCACTAGACTTTGACTATGATGGAATGGTCTTAATCCTATCTTAATAGGGATGGTATGTATAGTAATAAAAGTCTTGACCAATTTTAATTACTTATAGATCCATGCTATAACATATTTAAATTCCTTTAAGGATTGAACAAATTCTTGTTTTTTCTTTTTGGTGCATGTCATTCCTATAAGCACATTATTTGATTCATTAACATTACTTAAATTATAATGTTGGAGTAGTACATCTAATGGGGGATTATTTTTATTTCTCACACTATTACTTCATGTCAAATAATCATTCTAATGAGACCATGACCTTGGGTATACTATTGGTTTTTAAATTTATCATCCCTTCATCATCTAGTTTAAACTCTTCTCTACCACCTTCATCTAAAATTTGAGTCTCGAATACATATTTTTTTGTTATGAATTTGATGATATGATGATCATCATTGAATAATTTGAATTTATTAATATTATAAAGAATAGAAGGGGCAAAAACTAACTATAGAAATAGCCTTCTCAACATAGAGTCAACTATAGCTTACCAAGTACTCATAGCTATTGCCAATGCATATGATATGTAATTTATTTTATGAGGTAATGTTTGAATATTAAATACAAAAAAATACTCTATTGAGTTCCATAATAAGCTATGGTATATGGATAAATTCTTGTCACCAAAATAATATTGGCTTCTTATCCATTTAACCATTCATTCAGAGTCACCCAATACCTTGAAGTTCTTAACTTTCTTCTTGATTTCATGTTAGTATATTCCTTGAATTATTCAATACCAAGAGGGAATATCTCTTGTTTATCAGCTGAAAAAACCTTCTATCCAAGTCTCCAGTCATATATGTGAGTATATGGCTATCCAACATAGTTTTTTTCTCATCATGAGAGATCACAAACTCCTCATATTCACTTGGATAAATAGCATTAAAATTGTTTGTTTATAACCCAACCATTTTAAATTTTTAAAATAGTTATTTTCAACCTTGGTTTACACTTAGATCAAATGGTTCCTTCTCCTCACATTTTTTGTTATAACTAGGGAATGACTTTATCCCAGGGGAATATAGGAAATCATCCTCATCTAGCTAATCTAGTTCCTCAAATTCTAAATTTTCTTATACAAATAACATGTTGATATATAAATTCATATATGATCCTTATTCCTTAAGTACATAGATCCCAAGATTTAAATCCTCATACAATATCTCATTGGCTTTGTTATACTCTATGATCATGCGAGTCATTTTGGGCTCACATTCAATTCTGATCCAATTGGGTATGCCTTACCATGGGAGCCATATATGAGAAAAACTAGTTGTCATGTACCCATTTAGTTTTCTAGACCAATATTTGCTTAAAAACATACCATGAATGTTAGGTATATCCACTACCCAAAAGTTGATGAATTATTGCATCTTAGGATCAAAGGCTAGCTACATATGGATGTGGGTCAACTTATCAATGTCCCTAACCTTTGACTTTTTTAATTGGAAAAAATGTCTACTAAACTTTGTAGGTGTCAAACCCAACTATTGGAAAATGGCATAAGGCATCACATTCTAAAAAGCACCTAAATCCAACAAATAATTATGCACATTTTTACCAAAAATAGATATTACTAATAGGAAAGAAGGGGTTTCCATTCTATCTTTGTATATTTCCATGTGACTGTCAACTATTATATTAGTTTATTTCCCTTTGGGAGTAGACGATTATTTTACATGTATTTTTGGTTGTAAATTTGGAGTAATTCAAACATCATGATGTTGGCCTTAGTTTTATTTAGATTATTTTCAATTCTATAATAATTTTTACTTGGTTATACCATTTTTCAGTTGGTGGGGGAGTAGTGTTTTTCTTAGGTTGGTAAGACATTAGGTGTCCTTTAAGTGGAAATGACTATTGTTTAATTTACCATCAGGAAAAATATGAGGGTTGTTTATGGGAGTACATGTTTTTAATGGAGTTTAAAATTTACTCCCGAATTGATAGTTATTCCCATTTAAAATTCATTGAATGTGTAGACCTCATCTAAGTTATCTTCAAGCCCATTCTCACTCTCATATAGAAACTCATAAGTCTCCAAGACTAGAGTTGTACTAGGGTTTCCTTTTCCTTGGTTAGATTTGTTATTAGGTGTAAGAACTATTTATATGTTATCTATCTCTTTCTAAAATATATTTGAGGTACAAATTACCTCAATATAGCCAATATCAATGTGTTTAACCATATTTTGTATCCTTCACTAAGTGAGTGTTGCCAAATCAGCTAGGTTCACTACATTTTAAGAATTTTTGTTGTTATTGTTATAGATTTTTTTGTCCAATGGATTAGGCACACCTACATTATTTGGATTCAAATTTCACTTTATGTTGGTTTTATAGAAGTTGAAATTTCTAATTGGTATGTTGTTTGTGATTTGGTTGGTGTTTTGACATAATTGTCTATGCAAATTGACCATGTCATATTTCAAACTCTAGATCATTTTCTACAATTGGTACTTCCAAATACACACTAACATTTTGTGGATTTATAGATTATGAGAGGGTGTTAGTAACCCATTCATTAGTGTTTATAAATATATGGAAAACATGGTGTGCTTAATTAGGAGAATTTTTAATAGGAATCTAATTATTTATAAATGAGGGTATATCTTATTGGTTGCTAGTAGAAGCAGTGCAATCACTAGTGTTAGGTATGGACACAATATTATTATATTCCATGGGAATAAGTTTTTAATTATTTTATTATGAAAAAATGTGATTTGGAGGTATGTATGGATGACCTATAGGCATAAATTTTATAGCCATTGGGGCATAGACTAGGCCAGAGGTGTCATAAATAACACCCAAGATGGAATTCATGAAGGGGTGTTTTCCATAAGGGCTTGATTTAACATAGGGATCTGATTATGTACCCCTATTTGTCCTAAGGATGTTAAAACACTTTAATTATACCCTTATGGTACCATCTAATATTCTATGTTCATGACCTCATTATAATCCAATGATAGAGAACTAAGTTCACTTGGGTTCATTCTAAGGACATTGATGATAGAGAACTTAGGTCCATCAAGAAGTTCTAGATGGCTAAACCTTATGCCAATATGTTTGGTTCTTTTAAACTCTAGAATAACTTGTGAAATTGAGCATTAAACATGATCATGAGTTTATTTGGCTCTCTTTTAGTAGCTATAAAATGATGATAGGGTCAATGGGGAACATAAAATGGTTCATGAAGATGGTTTCTAGGCCATCCCAATAAGTAATATATCCATGGTGTATCCCTAGGAACCAACCATAGATTATTTATCCAAATGAATATGGGAAAAATCTGAAAGTAACATCCCCATGTTGAACTTGTATTATGATCAGTAAGCTCTAAGGGATCAAATCTATTCCTAGTATACTTTTATCAATTGTTTATTTTCCTATTTTATAACTTAAGAGATGATTTTTGCTTAGTTGAATTAAAGGTTTCTAAAATGTCTTATTTTATAAATTGGCTAAAAATTACACATTTGGGTCAACAGGGCCTCCTTCAAGAAAAAAATGTGTTTATTTGTCTCTTGACACAACCAACAAGAGGCAAGATTTGTTAGAGTCAACCTCTCTTGAAAAGAAGAAGATTATGTGAGGAGAATACTTCCCAAAGGTATAAATATACTAGGTCTTGGTAAACTTATATTCACTAAGTTGAATAATGTGGACCATTCCTTTTAAGGGACTTGTTTTAACACATTAATATATAGTTTGAGTTGGTTAAGGAACTCTTTGAGATGTTACATACTTTTGTAGGGTTTAACCTTTAATAGAAATCAAACTTCCTAAGATTTGCATAGAAGAAAAATAATTGATATCTCTACTGACTTACCATGTTCATAGGTGTAACAATGTTATACTGGTGATAAACATAACATGCAATAACAATCAAGATACACATTTTAGTTTGACTTTTGTTCTTAGACTAACCTGATCATAAATAAAATATAAAAGATCAGGGATAAAGATATAAAGCAGAGCCTATAATTGTGAGAATGAATATGAGGTGCATGATTGATTAAGCTCCATGAAAATAATATTCATTTAAGATATAATTATCAGAAATCCAATGAAATTTTATGCAAGAGTGTGAGAGATTGACTATGAGAATTAAAATCATAACCACTATACAACATATGCTTGAAATGAACACCCAGTTTAAATAGTCTTCATTTATTAAAATTTTCCTTTTTGATTAACAAAGTTTAGATCTCATATAATAATCCAACTATAAAATTCACCTCAACAACAATAAAATACCAAAAATAAGATAAAAATAAGCAAAACTATTTTATAAAGTTGTAAAGAATCATAAAAAATGTTTGGTTCCCTATGTCTCTTTTATAATTTACAAAGATCCAACTAGGCATAACATCCGATAATCCTAAAAAATTATAGCCTTGAAAAAGGCTTCCAAAGTCCTATAAATAGGAATTGAGAGAGATAGGATCAAAATTCAAAATTTAGAGGAAGGAAATTCATCCCCTTTGCATAAATAGCTAAGAATTGAATGAAAGTTTATATATGTATTTGAGAAATTTTATAAGACACCATAATATTTCTAATATGGGAGTAAATTCTATAAACCAAGTGTAGCTAGAATTTGTTAAAAATGCATTAGGATTGTGATTTATAATTTTCCCATACCATCTTCATATCAAAGAACACTCACTTTTCATGGTTAATTTGTGTTTAGTGACTCCTTATAAATTTTCCCAAACATGCATGCCATGCCTAAATTTAATGTTGCTACCTATATTATTTTTGAATTTTATCTTTCATGATCACTTTTACCATTTAGATTCCCCTATAAAATAACATTGTAGGTCAAATTGGAAAAAAAATCCCTTATTAGGTTTTGATGGCCAAGTAGGTTTTCAAATTTAAGTTCACTCTTTACTAGCTACATTGCCAGTATATCCTTATGCTTATATGGTCCTTGCCATGTAGTTTCACCACACTATTCTTCTACCCATCCAAAAATTTACATATGCTAACTTTTCCTTTATTGTGATGAGGCAAGATTTCACCACATGGCATCATCTTACTCACATGGAGCTCTGATGATCTACTAGGTTACATGAACCACTCAGAGGGCATGGACCAGTGGGATGTTGCCACATGATAGCATCCCACTAACTTTCCTACCTAGAGAATATGCTATTGTACCAACTATTTCAAGGTAACAGCTCATTGGGATGCTACCACATGGTATCATCCCACTAAAGTGCTTGCCTAGAGGCTATGTTTGGTCTGTATTTGATTAAGATAGTATGTCATTCAAATTTTTACACTTGGTAGCATCCTGCTAATATGATGGCTTGGTAAAATTTTGCTAAACAAGAGGCTATCAAGTAAATATTTTAAATTTTTTAAGTCTTACAAAGTGATGGAAAGATGGCACATGGCTCTAGTTAAATTTTTTTAAATAAAATCATCTATGTTCCAAAAGACCCTTTTGAATAGTTCAAATCCACCGAGGGATGAGAGGGATCACCATTTGGTGTTAGGATCAACTTAGGCACCCGTAGACATAGAACAAAAAAATAATCAACACTTCTAAATTTAAAAAGCAAACATTTAAGGAATTTTAAACTTAAAACAACCAAGTCCCTTGAATAGAAATTGCTAAGTCCTTTGAAAGTAAATATAAATGCACATAAATTTATTAAAATAAAACCATTTTGAATGAACCTAAATCCATTTTAAAGAAACTTTTGACCATTTTAATGAAACCATCTAAGGTAAAAAGTGAACATAAGAAACCATTAGTCAATTTATAGTAAATTTGAAGCAAAAATGGATCAAAAAGGGTATTTTCAAGAATTTTTAAATGTGATTTCATATTATTGAAAACCTTTTCAGTCTAAGACAAATTCAAGTGACTTACCTTAACAACTCTAGATGAAAATATTGGATCGAGAATTTTAACATGAAAAAGAATTGAAAACAAACACATCTAGTCATTTAAAACTTATTATTTATCATATGTATTCTTAGAGAAGTGATCAAATAGGACAACCCTTAAAATACTAAAGGGTAAATATCATGCAAGAAAAGAGGATCTGAATTTTAGCTAAAAATGGGGCATGTTGTGCAAGCAACAATAGTGTTAAATTTGTTACTATTTTTCCAAGTCTTGTTTGACATATTGAACTTGTTGTCAATTTAGAATTGTATAGTTTTCATTTAATTATTATTATTTATACCCTCTTCCCATTTGAATTTTAAACCTTAGAAGTTTATATAAGAATTTTTGGATATTTGTTGAGGTTTAATAATGGATGGCCACTTTTAAATTTCAAATTTTAAGAATGATGTTCATTTATGGAGGGGTTCTAGAAAACTTTTAGAATTCATAGGTGATTAATTAGCCAATATCAACTTATTAAAAGGGTTAGGGAGAATATCCTTGCCATATTATTTAATTTTTAATGTCCTTAAACACTCTTAAATGCCTTGGTTAAAGTGAAATTAAATTAAATGTAAAATTATTAAATGGAAGTGTAAGAGGGGCATGGTTCCCATGTGACTTGTAAGGGACATTTGTTAATTATAAGAGAGATTTATTGGTGAAAAATACTTTAGGGGAAAGTATTTTGAGATGAGAGTGACAAACAAGAAGTTTTAATTGGGTAAAATTTTGGGATTAGTTTCTATAAGTATGAGATGCATTCACTTGTGAGGAACTTATTATTTGCTTCTTTTCTTCCATCATTAGTTGGTTATCCATTTTCTCTTATTTCATTATAATAATTTAGATTTGGTGATTTAGTGGATTTGATTTTTGGGGTTGATGAAAAAATATTAAAGAAAGGATAATTACACTATTACAGTTGGAGGACATAATGTAGGATCCTAGTAATGGAATCATCATATGTTTGGATTAAATTAAAGTGATGATCTTATTATTTCTTCTTTCTTTGTTGTAAATATTCTTGTATTTATTGTGATTCCATTTTGGGGCTCATGGCCTTATTGATTATTAAATAATTAGAAATTTTTACCACGTATTATATTATCCTTATTGGGGAGTCTTGTGAGTGTGTTAAGATCCCTTTTGTGATTTCTTATTGATATATTTTTTTTTTAGAGTGGTAAGGTTTTGCTACCATTTAGACCTAGCCTTTTCATATATTTTGGATCAACTCCTTAAAATTGGTGATTAAATGTAGGTCTTGGATAAATTAAATGTCCCTTATTATGACAATGAATTTGGAAAAATTAATTGTTACCAAATAAATAAAGTTGGATATTAGTTACATTCTATTATTAGTAAGCTTATTAAAAAAAAATCCTTGTGTTATTTATGAGTTATTGTTTGAAAACTTAACAAAAGAGTGGTTTTTATATTAACTGGATTTTTATGTGTGTAATTTATTGTAACATACACCTTTTCATTATATTAGGCCATATTATTTCCTTTTTAAACATGTGATTAGTTATGTGATGCTTCAATCTAGGTTTTTTTTGTTCATGGGTGTTTATAAAAGCCACCTAATGATGGAAAATACATGTATGTGAGCACTCCTTGTTTAGTATATTAGGTTCAATTGGTGGGATCTTGCTATTTGGAAAATATTTATAACTCAATACCATATTTTAATATCAATTTTAAGGATCACACACCCTAAATTAGTATTAAAAGATTGAAACAATTTTTAAAAAAATTGGATTAAGTTTGGATAAAAAATTAGTGAAATCATTTCCCTTGCAACCATATTAAAACATATGATTAAAAAGTGTTTTTCAATGAAAAATAATGTTAATTCATGTGAAATAAAGTATTTTTTAGTTCATCATGTTACATTTGAATTCCTCATTTATTGGAAAAAATAGTTCTAGGTTTGTTTTGAAAATGGATAAATTCACTTGTAGAGATTAAAGCACTAAGGAGGTAATTTTAGTTCATAATTTTTGTCACTAAAACATTATACCTAAATTCCATGATGATTTATTAGTCAAATAGAATACACTAAAAAAATAAATAAATTTGTGAAATAAATTTTGTAGTCATTGAACAAAGTCATGATTTTTTAAAGATGAAATAGTAATTATGCTCCTAATTCTTACAAACAATAGTCTAAGTTTAATAAATTTTATGACACACATATCAATAAAAAAACATGCTCAAAATAATTTTAGAATGAAATTAATACTTTTATAAACACTTAAGGTTTTTGTTTTGAAATTTTAAAAGTAATGGTTTGTTTGTTATGAATTTTAGAAAACATGTTTTCATAGGGCTAAAAAATAACATAGGCCCTCAAATTTTTAGGGTAAGCACCTTTTGGTAGGGCAAACAATGGGTCTATTGGGTGGTCACCATTGTGACTACAGATTGATTGGGTGAAAAAAATGAAAATAATAGGCTAATAGTGTGATAATGTTGCCGACTCAATGTGAACATAGTTTTGGAAGTCAATGGGTGGTGTGGTATCTAAGACACATGAACAACCCCTCAATGCATCCATATGGTAAACGATATTATCAAATTTTGTTAACTAATAACTACTTTAACTACCTCATATAATTTTGGTCAAAGGTTGGTTAGTTTATTTATATTTTATAATTTTTTAATATTTATTTTAAATTTCATTGTATGAATTTTTCTATAGTTCAAACTAGTTTTTTTTTTTCTATAAAAACTATAAAAAACACCTAAACCTCTACTTTTTATATGAATTATGGTATTAAAAGTCCTAGGGGAGTGATGACCTAAAAGGTACCCCCATTAAAACTTTATCCTCTTTAGTATGGAGTCATGTTAGGGTCTAACCCTATATTTTTATAGGAATATCATGTTTTTCTAAGAGAGGCATCTTCTCCCTTAATATATTTTAATGGAATCCTATAAGCCCAATGATGGGTTGACCCAAAAAGGGACATCTATTTATTTTTCACCCTCTACCATGTGAACTAAAATTTAATACCTACAACTAAAAATAAATAAACTTTTTTAAAACATGGACACATGTGACCATTAATAGTTGTGGAGGAGATTGAAGATCCCTAACACCATTTCACCAAATGTGAGATAAAAAAATCCTCTTGAAGGATTTATAATGATATGGGTACCTACAAAATATGCCCAACCATATTTTCATCAAATTATAAAATCAAAATAAAATATGACAAAATCTTGGAGGCTCCTTCAATGGTGATCATTTAGGGGTGATGAAGGCTGAGAGAAATGAATACGAGTAGTTCATCCTCCAAACCTTCATTACCCTTTACCAAATGTAAAATTTTCAAACTTGGAAAGTGAATTTTTAACCTATTATGGACTTCCATAATAATTCCTAAGATTTCATCTGCCTATCTTAATCCAACAGTCAAGATAGAAGAGATAAAATTTGAAATAGAATGCTTCATCCTCAAAGAGCTAAACAAATATATTTTATACCATTTATAAGGTCATATTAATACTATGATATATATTTTTTAATACCTCTCCATAAAAAGCAACTCATCTTGAAAATATAACTAAGATGTAATTTAATGTGTAGATAGGGTCCTGCGATTAGACATTATTTCTTGGGGACCCATTTGTGCCCCCATTATGAGTTAGGTAGAATAGTTTGAGATATTGGTTCCCGATCCTGACTCATTTTATTAGTGCATTCAATTCAGGCATAATATTCCACCATGTACATGTAGTAATTTTTAGGTTAATAGAGGGCTTATTAGTTAGTTGGAAAAAGTGGCATCGACATGGTTGCATAGTGACCATATGACCACTTAATTATTGAAAACCATGTTGGTTAGGTGCATGTGTTTGTTTCAATGCATTTTTTGTCTTGTGCCATGAAGTTATCTATCCCATTGGATGTCTAGGTGTGTATAATGTGCATTGTACATTATTTTAAAAAATTAGCATTCTTTTTTGTGGATTTTGTCATGTGAAATTTTGGGCATTAAATTTTGGTATTAAAACATGGTTTAAACACTACAAGCTATGGGGATTTTTTTTGGGTACCATTTATTCTATAAAAAACCAAATTTTATACTCATTTCTATAGTATGTCTTGCTAAAGAGGTAGGAAAAGTAGGCATAAAGAGTTTATTAGGATCAAAATAGACACAATACCATGTAATATTTGAGCCAAGTAGAAAACACTTGGTGACCACTCAATGAGATTGGTTGTGATACGAGAGATATTTGATATTTATAAAAAAATCCACTTGAGAACTTGAGATCATAGAATGGCTTGTGAGATGATCCTTAATGTAGATATAGTTTTCAGGATACTAACCACTAGAGTATAGATAATAATGTCTCACCCAAGAACTTTGAAGACATCATCGCTCAACTTGATAGATTTTGTTGATTGTATTTAGTATAGTGTCTTGACACATGAGTGTGGTTATAAGTTTTGTTCTCCATACATAGGATAACCATGGAAAAACTCATTTGATGTTTAAATACTAAGGATAATGGTTGAAATTTTATGAAGTATTAGAGAATAACATCCCTCAAGGTGTTTAGAAGATGATAGTTACCATGATGGCCAATTGATCATTAATTCATGAGGATGATGTTGTGTGTTAGGCTAGTGGGACTTCACCATCACATAAGGCATATAAATCATATGTTTTAGGAATTTAGATATGGTTATTAATATATATTTCACTTGATTCTTAATATGAACAATATTGTTCACAACTAGACCTTGTAGTGTCATGTGGACCTAGGGTCAAAATGGGCCTTTCTAGGTTCAATGACCACCCCTTTTAAGAAAACATAACATTTTCAATAAATTGGAGTGTGTGAGATATTTTATTGATGTTAATATCATTAAAATTGATGAAGTTGAGAATGGATTTGGATGACTTGTTAGTGAGATAGTATCTAATTCCATTTAGTTTTGAAACTTTACATTGCGATTAATTCTAGGTGGAGTTTGGGCTTAGCTCCTTAGGCTAAAATGATTTTTTTTGGTAGACCATAGAGGGATAAAAATAAATTAGAGTTATGTTTAGTATATTTAAGGAAAAAATATTCTCATGAATTTATGTATGATTTTTCACCTAAAAATAGACACATACATAATAGTCTTGCATGATATTATAATTATCTTGTGTGAATGGATAATTGAATCCACATACATGGTATTGTTAGATAAAATCCACTAGATCATGTCATTTTCACCTTGATCATTGTGATTTATATAGGTATGCATTTTTCATGATATATGCCTTATCGGTAACCAAAGGATGGATTGATTTTGCATTGGAGTTTAGCATTGGTAATGGTGGGAAAAGGATATACAAACCTTGTATGGAATGTTAGCACCAATTTAGAATGATCACAAACGTAATTAAGTAATGATTATGTTATAAATGTGAAATTTTCTCTTTTAGTATGTTTATTAAGTTACCCAAGGCATATGACTCCAAAATGTATGTTGATATCTAAAAGTTGTGATCATCAAAACCTTGATGATATGACCCTTTATTAGAGTAACTTATTTTTTGAATACCATTGCGTTGAATCAATTAATTATTTTGAGGATAACTTATTATATGTATTTTTACTCACCCAAAAAAATTAGAGTGAAACATTTTGAAATATATAATGATGATGCAAGGACCTCCATAAATAATAATATGTTTAGACTTGGTCTTCTCCCCCTTTTTACTCTTTTCCATATCTGAAGGTCTAATAAAAGTATCAAATTCATAAAACTTAATATTAACCCTTCCAAACTATGTGTTTTCCAAAGTCATATAAAATCCACAATGAAGTTTTCAAAAATTTGCATAATGGTTTTGATGACCATTGTGATGATTGCATAACCACCACCTACATAAATTGGTAGTTTTACTACCATTGGATGATTTTTAAAAATCACCCATGTGAAATGTCTTTTGAATTTTTTTTTCATGTTTTACCTTGTGTTTTTATTTTTATTTTTTTACACTTGACCCCAAATGTTCTAGTTCACTCTAAATTATGTTTTATCCAATTTTATCTTCTAAGTTAACTTGAATAAGGTCCTACCTATCTTTTATTAACTCGTACATGCAACATCTTCTATTCTAATTAAAATAAATATTTTTACCTTTAATTAAAAATAAAAATTATATTGAGAGTTGATCGTATAGGTTTTATGATAGTCATAGTCTACCTTTTGTATCTTATTTTAGAAATCAACCTAAATCACACAATAACCTTCTAGTCATTCACGTGAATTGAAGGAATAAACTCAAAAAGTTGAATCACAACACTTTTTATTTTATGAAAAACAACCAAGATATAACTACCCCTCTCTTCACCTTCTGATTTTGTTTTAATTTCATCTTGTGTTATTATTTATATAAAATTCCCAAGTCATCATTGAGAAAAAAGTAAGGAGATAATATTATGAGGATAACCTAATTTTAGTCTTGAATCAAATGATTCTACTCAAACTGTCCTTTGCTTTGGTCAAGTTGGGGGTTTTCTTTTTTTAATTGTTTATTTAGTTTTTTATTACATTATATTCTTTCATTTATATATTTTAGGTTGTATATTATAAAAGATAACAAAAATATCAAAAAAATAGAGATCATTTTCATATTTTGTTGTATTATAAATCATTCGATCTTCTAAGATTTTACTTGCACATAGTAAATATTAAATTATATGTTATTTAAAATTATTTTTATATTTTAAAATATAAAAAACATTTCATTTACAATAGCCAATCTCTTTTAGTTTCTCAAAACACATACCCACATACACAACAAACTACAATCCCAATATCTATTTGTAGAGAGAAACTCAAAAAATAAAAAGATAAGGATTACATCTGGATAATATTATTCCATGTTTATAATATTTATCAAAACACTATCATAATAAAAAAACATAATACTTTGGTTTCATACTAGGATTAGTTACATCGAATAAAATATTCAAAAATAGAAAACTGGCATTTAGTTTTGATTTATAAAATTCATAAATCTTGTTCCATCTATACAAATATGAAACTCTAGGTTTAGTTTTATTTTGTTAATTTGAATTTTAGTGCACTCATTCATATTTATATGCATTAATTTGAAATATAAATCAAAAAATTCAATTTTAGTAACCAAAAATAAATTTTTGCACTTTCAAAAATTAGAAAGTTAGGAAAAATCAACATTCACAAAGTGTAGTTTAAATTTCAGATCTTATTACCATTAACATATATTATTATGTAAAATTTAAAAAAAATATATACTATATTTGTTTATCACCTTTTGTTTTCAACAAAATTAGAGGTTATTTTATAATTTACAAGCCTTTCTCTTACCAAATGATAAAAAATATCTCATTGTGTGAGCATAAATATATTATTTATTCAACTAAATTAAAATAAATTACATGGAATATTATATAACCAAAAAATAACATGAAAAACTTCCTAGAAAATAGGAAGGTTAAAAAATAATAAACCTGGGAGAGATGTCATGGGTAAAATAAACATAACAAACCAACAATAAAGTAGTATGGTGAATTAATCATCATTTATTATAATATAACATTATCCCTCTTAATTCAACATAGATTGAATTGAACAAGAGATATATTCTCTAAATGCCTCAAATTTGATACATGCAAGTGACTTGGTGAAGACATATGCACATTTTTATTCCGTTGGGAAATATTAGAGCTTGGTGTTGTGTTTATATACACATTTCCATATAAAATGGACATACACCTCAATGTGTTTTATTTGTTCATAAAATACTAGATTGTGAACAAGTTTTAGAACACCCTCATTGTCATAGTATAATATGGTAGGTATATTCTATGATAATCTAAATCCTTCTAGTATGTGACATAGCCATATCACTTCATAAATAGCTCCTCGTACAACCATATTTTGTGATCAGTGGAATACCAAGAAAAAATGATCTATTCCTTGCTACCTCAGGATATAAAACCATGTCCTAAAAATAACACATATCTAGAAGTGGATTTTCTATCATCAATATTTCTTGCATGACCTGTATCTAAATATCCTATCAAGAATAAATTATCATCCTTATTATACTCTAGGGTAAAATTCATTATTCCATTGATATATCTCAGTATTCACTTTAATATTTCTAGTGAGACATCTTCATCTCCTACATGAATCATGAAAGATATCTAACTACATAGCTAATGTCTGGCCTAGTATATGTTAAGAAAATAATACTCCTAATCAACTATTGGTAGAGAGTTGTTTTTATGTACGATGATTTATTTGTATGAGATAACTGAATTCTTGTCTCCATATGTATAAAAATTGGATTAATGCCCATCATTTTGAATTTCTAAAGAATTATCTTGGAATATTTCATCTAGGACACAAATAGTGGTTTTCCTTTTTCCATATTTCTAATCCAAGACAATAGTGTTAAAACCCAAGATATATCATGTCAAATGATTAGTTTATAATTTTTTGGTTGCATATATAATATTCAATAGATTACCATTGATGAATAGATCATCGACATACATTAAAATGATCACAGTCTCTACCACTTGATATTTTAGGTAGATATTTGAATCATAGTGACACCTATGGAATCCATGTTGAATGAGATTCTCATCAATTTTTATGTACTAGGCTCAAGGAGACTACTTGTGACCATACAAAAATTTGATGAGTTTACATACTTTTATTTCATTACTAGGAGTGAAAAAACCTTATGTTTCTATCATGTAAAAATTTTCCTGTAGATATCCATTGAGAAAGACACTTTTTACATCCATTTGGTGGATCTTCCATCCAAATTGTGTAGCTAGAGAAAATATCATTATAATTATCTTTATCTTGGTCATAGGAGAAAATGTATCCTCATAATCTATGCCTTATTTTTATGCATATCCTTTTTCTATGAGTTAATCCTTGTTCTTTTTAGTATTACCATATGATTTGAATTTAGTCTTAAAGAGCCATTTATAGTTGAATGGCTTCTTTCCTGGTGGAAGATCTTCAAGCTACCAAGTTTTATGTTTCATCAATGATTAAAATTTTACATCCATGGCATCCTTCCAAGGTTTAGACTCTAGGGATTATTGAACTATAGAGGGATCTTTTTATTTTACAAGTATTATCATTAGGGCCAAATTGAAATCATCTCAAGTCATGTTGTGATTCCTTGGTCCAATACTCGATGTGTTTAAAATTCTATATAGTTTAGCATCCTTTAATATACTTTTATAACATTTAGGCTTACATTGAGTGGTATTTATGGGTGGTGAGGATGCATCATGGTTATCTTCATTATCACTATCTTCATATGGTGGATTTCCATCTTCTTCATTCTCTATGGGACTAACTAGTATACCAAATGAGATTGTAGAAAGATTTTTTACTTTTATCTTCTAAAAATACTCAACATCCATACTTGTGTAGATTTTATTGGTATTTGGATCCATTAATCTATAGACAAGTGCTTCTTCAATGTTCCCTAAGAATACATACTTTTTTGTTTCCATGTCAAGTTTAGTCCTCTCTACTTTGGGAATATGCACACTTTATTTAAATCCAAAGAATTAAATATGTATAACAGGTGGATTGTGCCCTAACCATGCTTCCTATGGTGTTACCCCACTAAGATTTATAGTGAGAACTCTATTGAGAATATATATTATGGTTTTGACTACTTCTACCCAGAATGCCTTTGTAAAACCTGAATCATGTAGTATACATTACACCATTTCCAAAATATTAGATTCCTCCATTTAAAAAAAACATTTTAGTATGGTGTATGTGGAGGTGATATTTGATGACGAATGTTATTTTATTTTAAAAACTCTTTGAATTCATTCCCATTGAATCCCCCAACCTAGGTTTTTATTTTATGATGAGTTTCATTTTCAATAGTTAATTTGAGATTTTTGAAATTTTCAAAGGCTTGACTCTTTCTATTTAGATAGTAAACCCACATTTTTATGTAAAAATCATCACCAAATATCATGAAGTACTAAAACCCAACATGACTAGGTGTTATTAGTATGCACTGATTAAGATACACCAGATCATGTTTTCCATGGGATTGATATGTACTTTTCTAAAAAGGATCTCTATGTTGTTTTCATACTAAGTAATGTTGACAATTTTATTTACCCTTTTTGAGAGGTTACAATTCTCTTACCATATTATAATGGTGAAGTGTGTCAAGATATCTAAAATTGATGTGACCCAATATTTTGTGCCATAATTGTGTTGCGTCTATGTTGTTTTCCATAAGTTCTTGATTGTTTTTTTACATAGAGTTAAGATAGAAAATTTTCCAAAATCTTAAGGCTCATGAAATAATTTTCAATAATTTTGACTTATCTCTAATCAAACACATCTTTTTCCCATATTTATAGTCAAAGTCAACCTTGAGGTTGTGATCAAGTAATTGACTAACTGATATAAGATTATTTATGAGTATTGAAACACATAAAACATATGATATTTTTCAAGTATTACATCCATGTGTTAAAGATATGTTCCCAATACCTTAAACATGGTAGGATGAATCATAACTTAAAGATACAATATTTTTAGGCAAAGTCTCATTCATATTATAGAACCAATCTTGTTTTATGGTCATGTGTCGAGTGAAACCTAAGTCAACATACCATATAGAACTTTATGATGTTTATTCTTTATGAAACTATGTAGTATATGGGAAATCCACATCTAAATTGGTTTCTTCCTATTCAACAATGTTACCTTTTTGATTATATTTCTTCTTTTAATGAACCTTTCTGATATCCTTGTCATTTATGTGGATGTGAGGATTGTTGGTTAATAAGATTATTTTTTCCTAAAGATCCTTATGTAAATGAGTTATACAAATAATCCTTAAGGTCATGGCCTTTCCATCCATATATAAGTTATAATTTTTATTTATTTATTCCCCTATGTATTATTCTCATGACCTTGATTTGGTTTATAATACTTGATCTAATTTTTACCTTTATATTTATTAGAGGATAAGAATATATTCTTCTTATTCCTCTTCTTTTGTATGTGTAGACTCTTCTTATTGCAACAAGTTTACCAACTTGTCAAAATATGTTTTTTATTATATGATAGTCAAATTAATCAAAATATCTTATATAAAGGTCGCATTTCTCTTAGGACAATAGGTAAAAGAGATGTATCTAGCCCTTATTCACCTAATGCTAGGAGTGAAGTTGTCAAGTTTGTAAAAAATCATAGAAAAGCTTCTACTTTCTCATTAGGGGAATGGAAAAAACTTTTTCTTCCAAAAAAATCTCATTTTGGTGGATTTGAACTTCCCACATCTACTTTGATAAAAAGAACCATTACCAACCTACCTAAGCATTCTTCTAAGTTTATTAATGACAAAAATTTTATTTAAATGCTTAAAATTTTGCAAACCATACCTTTAGAATTAGTTGTGACAAAGCTTCCATATGATCAATATAGCCTACTACACATATGTACATCATAAATGTACATGAAAATTATGATATTTTGATGTCTCCTCTAAGCATTTGATTTCAATATTTCATAGTGTATAACTTGTAAATAGATAAAAACTTGTACGACTATGTATATTGACTAGACAATTATCACACTCTCTATTTCAGTAGCCAAAAACATTGTATGACATCATAAAAAAGCTAAAATTGGTATTAAGTGAAATATGGAATTTTCACCTAACAATACATGTTTTTAGATTTCATAAAACTATTTAATACATAATTCTATGATAAAAACCATATTATGGAGGCTAGCTATTAGAAAAATTAGTTAGTAGGTTTGAATCTCAAAGGACTATACAACCTATTCAAAAAAGGTCCATTCAAAATTTAGAAGATTGCTAACTTAGATGGCTATACCCTTGTACCATCAAATTTAGGCTTTGAAAATTTTATGTCGTGTGTGTGTGTGTGTGTGTGTGTGTGTGTGTGTGTGTGTGTGTGTGTGTGTGAGAGAGAGAGAGAGAGAGAGAGAGAGAGAGAGAGAGGGGGGGGGGGGGGTACATACCCCAAACTATAGAGAAAAAGTGAGTTACCACCTGGTAGTTGAGATTTGCTCAAAAATGAAACCCAATGATACTTATAATTTGGTGAGTTTAGATGATCAAGTATAACCTAAAAAATTGGTAATATTGATTTATATAATCACCTTAACTATACTAAAAGGTAAACTAACTACTATAATAGATTGGCTTGCTAAAGTCTATAAAATTCCATAAGGTATCAGTACATGCAATATTTTTGGAATATGAAATTGATTTAGATTTTTAAATATTAATGACATGTTGCATAACATACACACCTGATATATGTCTCATGCTTAAATTATGTATAAAAATGGTACCATGTAGAGAATTCTACCATAAATTTGTATCAAAATCATATAACTATGTGCTTTGTCTAATTCAAGTAACTATGTAAGTGTGGAGGGCATGCTTCTAAATCATTCTCCCACTATATATGGAGAAATCATAAACTAATACAAGTACCAATTTGTAGGACATGCTTCTAAAATGTTCCCCCATTATAAAATGGAAATGTTGAATATTGAATAAGTGTGGATAACATGCTTCCAAAGCATACCCCCATTAAATTTTTGAATTGATATAAGTACCATACTGAATGAATGTGGAGAACATGATTCCAAAGCATGTCTCCCACTGAATCTAAAAATTATGAATGTGTGAAAGACCATTACCAAATAATATGACATTCCCTTAATAAATTTTTAAACTAGTATAAGTACCAAATACTAAATAAATGTAGAAACTATGAATGATCCATGTCCATATGACATTCCCTCACTGAATTTGAGAATTTGAAAAGTGTGGAGAAGATGCTTCCCAAGCATTCCCCGAATAATATTCCCCCCTTTGAGGTAAGGGATAAATAGGAACTAGGAGTTACCTCACCTCGAAAGGGTAAGATACCTGTAAATTCTATGAATTTAACCATGTAGCATATAGAAGGAACCTTGTCTAGGTAAATGTATCATTAAATCACATATAGCCAATGTGATGACATGCAGGCCTAAGATTCATGATAAAGATCATGGAAATATCCATATAGTAATACTAGAATCTCAACAAGAAAACAATCAAACACACAAGAAAACTTGCAAGTAAGTCAAACGGTAATGGTATAAGGAGACTGCAAACAAGGGTCATGTTCAAATACCATAAAATTCAATGGACATGACTTATTCAAGTGTCCATAAATCAAGGAATAACATATTGAAATGTCCACACAATAAGCAATGACATATTAAAATATCCAAGAAGGAAAACATAAGTATAGGTGCCATATATAATAGAGCATAAATAAATGCTTAAACAAGTAAAAGATAATATCAAGGAAAACACTCAAGGAAGTGTATAAAGGATAAGCATAAGAAACCAACATAAACATGTCATGGTAGCCCATGGATCCAATGTGTTAGGAAAAGTATGTCAAGTGTCTAACATATGAATTAACCTATGTAGGATATAATCATGGATAATAGGCATGTGTAATTACTTATATAAGATTTAAAATGATAGTGTAGAGTTATCATAGAATCATATAACATGTGTGTATCAAGATCAAAGAAGTGAATGTCCTTAGTGTCCATATGAAATGAGTAGAGGGAAAGACCAAAACCTAAAATAAGAGTGTATCATGTATCTATGTATGCTTGTATCACACCCAAGAATATGTGTGACACATATGCATATGTATGAATAACTGAGTATGTCATCCATGAATATGGAAGTAACACATAGATGCCAAGGAGCCAATAGGACATGTAGGTGCCAAAAATTATTTTTAGATTTTTGAATATTTTAATTTGTTTTGTTATTTTGATAGGTTATATGGACAAGTAAAAATTTTAGTATAACCCAATGATCTCATCAAGGGTATGCCTCTGTGAAGGCCCTATATCATATGTGCCATAGTTGTATGCTATGTAATCAGTAGCATCAGGATCATACCAATATTTTGGGTTAGGAGTATGATAAAAATGTAACTTAGGTTATTTTTGAACATGTGATATACCATTTGGATTATATATAGGAATAATTAATTATTCCATAATGTGGTTGTGATATATTTGGTATGCTAATATATGTATTTGTGCACCTTGGATGTTGATACCTTATCAACATCTTGATTTATATAGTTTGCCTTACCTTTATCTATATTTGGTTATGTATTATCTAGAGATGGAATTAAATGATAAGTACTAGGTGTTGTAAGTATAAATAGATTATGTGGTTAGGTACTAAGTAGATCATAATGAAGTTTTATCTACTATTCATTTACCATATAGGTATTATAAATAGTATCATTATAATCATTTAGAATTAGTCCCCCTTGTTTCTTGGTATTTACCAAAAAAGGGACCTCACATAGTTTATTTTCAGGTGCTTTTGATATCATTGGTTCCTTTGGTAATTGTACATCATTTGGAATTTTTAGAATATTTGGTAATAGTGTTAGTAACTATTTTTGCTCTGAATTATGCTTTTCTACCCATATTTGTTATTTTGGGACTTGTACTTTAGGACATGTACTCATGATGTGAGTGGGTTTTATGGTAGATGTATAAATTATAGGATCACCACTACCTTGGAAGCTTTGTATTTTACTTTGTAATGAAAAATAAAATATGTATAATGTTCATGAATTCTTAGATATGCACAATAGTGCTTGGATATCCTTATAGGATGTAAAGGAGGTAATTTATCATTTGGTTTTAAATCATTTATCCTAGGATTTCACTTGGACTCTTATATCCTTTGGCTCCACTTTTGAATCAATTATTTTTTTCTTTTCATTTGGATAGGAGACCTTATTTAGTATAACATTGGTAGATGAGGATGCAAACACATGATTAACACTACCATGTGAAGGATTTTATAAGTAGGTAACATTATTTTCTAATGAGGTGATCTTGGAATTGAAACTCTTTTGAAAATATTATATTATATTTCTCATAAGGATGATTTGATCTTTTAGTCCTTTACAAAGACAAGCCCTAGGTACCTCAATTTTAACATGCATGCATTCATCATCTACCTTACCCTTTGAAGGAATGATATCATGGACCTTGTTAAAGGGGTGAATTCTATCAACCTCATTAGTTTTAGGATAAATAAGTTATTTTTGAACCAATTTAAATGTTCTAAATATTAATATTAAAATACAATAAGCAAGTGAAATAAATGTCAAAGACCAATCAATCATTATATAATAATAATATAGAAATTTCAGACTATTGGATGTATTTTTATAAAATTTGAGATAGTTTTTTCTATAAAATAAGTAAATGAGATGAACCCATAAAAAGAGGGAAACAAAAGTACATGTATGGTCTATAGATCTAAATTAACTAAAAATAGTAAATTTCTAAAGTTGGAAAAACCATACAATATTTTAGAAAAATGAAAGAGGTTTTTGTATATAGAAACATTTTTATGAAAAAAATATAATTAATTTGAATTTTGATTGAATATCAATAAAAAATAGGCCAAATAATTTTGAATATTTCAAATTTAAACCTTATAAAATTCCAAATAAAGAATCAATAATTGTGTTAAATTAGGAATATTTTTCATATATATGACATAATTTTTTGAGTAAAATATTATTTTTTATGAAACCAATAAAGTAATTTAAACATAATTAAACCATTACTTTTGTATTCCAATACATACTAAAAATACTAAATTTGAAATTTTGAAAAATCCATACCAAAATTTGACAAACAAAAAGGGGCTTTTGCATATTAAAATATGAATAAAAAGTATCTCTCATAAATTTTGAAATGAACTTGATTAGAGGATGAAATAAATAAATTAATGAATAATCCACTTGAAAGTATTTTCACATGAATAAATATTAGAAAAAGAGGTAAAACCTTAGGGTGAAGCTTTAGATATGAAAATTGATCACAAAAAATTGAAACTCTAGGAGTCTTGGAAGCCCTAGATCAGAAAAATTGCATATTAACATAGATTAGGTTCACCAAGTGTTTAAAATTAATTTAGATTTGGATCCTACTTGGGTATATTGAGTTAGGAATATATAAATAATGGCACAAGGGTGATAATCAGATCTATAACATGTTAATTAAGTGATAAACATAGATGTACCATATGCTAAATTTATTTAACTAAGATAAGATATAAAAAGAAAGTGCAACTATGCTGGATATATAAATGAAAAATAATTGATATACTTAGCTTATTATAATGATAATATATATTTAGATCTATTTTAGGCTAGATTTAGGTTAGAGGATAGTTATGAAATAGTTGTCATATTTTGGATCTAGTGATTTTAGCTATCTACACAGTTGTGTTATATTTGGATGGTTACATCGATGCTACTATATGATTTTGATGATAGTGTCATGTATGAAATATTTTGTGAAATAGGATTTGAACACCTAGATTTTTCTAGGTTTTGCTCTACCTTTGATCTAGTGCATTTAGATCTCAATCATGGACTATCTCTCCTTGTGAAATGATAAAACCTTAGTTTTTCATTTTTAATGTGATCTTGGGTAAAAATTGGTTAGTGAGAATAATATTGAGTTGACCCTATTAAACCCACTATCAAAATATTATTTCTATATAGCCAATACTCTAAAGAGGGCCTTAGATAGATGTAGTTCTACCCTACATATTGGCTTATGTGTGAATCATGCAATGTGTGTAAAATCAAGTACAACAGTGACTTAGCTTGTAACTTGGTAAATTGGGATATTAGGTTGGTGTTTTAGCACTTTAGACCTGTAGATGTGTTTTACCTATAATTTTTATGTAAATAGGGAATCTTTGATCAATTTAATGCTTGATAGAGTAATTTTTGAATAAGTGTCTTAGTCTCTTTAGTCTTTTCTAGGTGTTCCCTAGCTAAGGAATGAATGAGGGTTGATATTGTAATTATACCAATCCTATCAGGAGATAACTCACATTCAAGTAATTAGGATGATCATTATAATATTTCTCATTTTTAAATTTTATGAATTTATGTAAATGGACACTTGTGTTAGGGTAAGACATTAATGTCAATGCTAATATTTGTCTTGAACATTGATGTTCAGGGAGAAAGAGAGTAGGTAAAGGCTCAAAACTTGTATAGGTGTAGGATAAGTACATTTTAAGAATTTTGGGAAAGATAGGATGTTTTTGTCATCAGATAAAGTATATTTAGAATAATATATAGATAAATGAGCAGAAGATGTAGTATACGTAAGGCTTGTACAAGCAAAGAATGTGTATAACTATGAAGAACAACCAAGGTTTAGAGTTTTCCAAGTGTAAAAGAGTGAGGTGCAAAACAATAAAAAAATATCATTTACAATGGATATCTCATCCAAATTAATCAAAAATTCCATCTTAACCTATTCAACCACCTCAACCAAATAAACTAGATCAATAGTATAACCATCATATCATTCTTGTTCAACTATCTTAGTTGGAACTCAAGAGGTCATGTGCCAAAAATTATTATATAAATTTCCATGTGTACAAATTTGGTGAACCTAACATGAAAGGATTATAATTTTTCATTTATCCTTTCTTTCTTTCCTCCATATTTTATCCTAGTCATTTATTTTGTTTATTTACACATTCCATGTTTATTTCTAGAGAGGAACTTAATAGGTATTTCAGAATTGATTCCTATAGAAGAGTTGCTCCACCTCAAAGTGATCCTTATTTATTTAGTTGGAATAACATTCCAAATCAAAACATGGAAAACCGGTGTCCACCTTACATCCCTTCTACTTCCACACTTCAAAACAAATTTCATGTAGTAAGTCAATCGTTAGGGATCATTCAGAGACTACTAATAATTACCATGACTCTAATGACATGACTCTAACTTATATAGTTATATTGTACCCATACATTATGACTATACCACACAACACTTTACAATGTATTGATGTTGAAAATATGACAAGTTTCAATCATTAAGTTGGGAAAATTAGTATTTTAGAAACTAAATTGAGTAGGCTACAACTACCTTCATTTCATTCTAATACCAACAAATATGTCTTCAAACCACATGAATAACCCATAATGACACTTTTATAGACATAAAACACAAATCAATCCATCATGAGATACCAAACCTTCCCTTAGACCCTCCTATGAGAGAGGCCTATAAACCCACTACCAATGATACTTAGAATTATCCCATTTCCACCTTAGTGGAATGCATTCAATATTTCAAAATAAACCATACCTCCATTAAAACCCTTCCTCCTAAGTAAGGAATGACTATAAAATTTAATAATAAAGTTCATTCCTCTTTTGTATTTAATTTTATTCAATATTATCAATCATCTCAATATCAACCAAATTTAATTCCAAACAATTTTACACTGAACCAAAACCTAAGAGACATTCTTAGCTTTGGTGTCCCTAATCCTAAAACAAATAATTTTCTCTCACCTAATAAATATTCTAATCATATTCCCATTGATGGTTATTTTTGCTATGCTGCTTTAAGTAATATGAAAACTAATACAATTCCACACATGGTTCTTCCCAACTACCTACCTACTAGTATGCTACTTAGTATGTTCCATCTTTACAAACACCAACTAACTCCCCTCATTCAAACTCTCTACTACCATACTAATACATGTTATCCAAATAGACATATTTGGATAAATATTTTATAACATACTATAGTCCACCCACTTAGGAGAATTTTTTTTCCATGGTAGCTTCATTTCCTCTTCTTAATTGACTCCTCTTTCCCAAGCTCATCCAAACACTGTTCTAGTGTATTTTATCACAACGGGGATGCATATTGAATATATATATATCACCATATCAATAACACCATTATAATGGTTTTATTTCTATTTCCTTTACCCAAATTTCCCAAATACAAAAGGGAAGGATATCCAAATACATATGTCAAGATCTATGTTATGACCACTAGAGATTTGTTACCCTATGATGGAGTAGTGGTCAAAATATTCCCAAATAATATTGAGGGACTTGTATTAGATTGGTATTACCACCTCCATAAGGCTTCCATATATTATTTACACCAACTCATAGCATTTTTTATAAATTGTTTGACATGAACAAGCTGTTTCAAACTAACATACATGATTTTATGCACATTAATCAATAACCTAATGAGTCTATTTCCCACTTTTTTGGAAGGTGGCATCCTGTAATATATTCCTATTCTAATTCTTCACATATGAATCCATGATACTTGTGTGATATTATAATTTAGTCTCACAAAAAATAAACTATGGAATATTTATATATATTACCTTAGAGATCATATGAAGATGTGTTAGAGAGTGTGTTTAGGATTGACCAAGAAAACATAGAACCTATGGATAAAACTATTGGGGATTATCTAAATATAAACCAACATAATAAATATAACCAAATAACCAATATCCTAAATTTGAATCTCATGTATACCACAATGGCATGATAGATCAAACCCAAAAAACCAATGTCATGAACAATAAAAAAAATGTAAATGACACTAACAATGGAGGTGTGAAAAATTTGAACCTTCCACCTATAGTTCACATAATCAATTTTAATCATCCTCCACTTTATGATAGCCAATATCAAAACTTGTATATGGATCCTAACCATAATAAAAATGGTCAATTCTAAAACCAATATTTATATCTAAACAATAATAAAAAAATGTTCAATTAAAAAATGAGAAGCAAGAACTAAGGGATTATGATCCCAATATGTATTTTATTTTTCATAAAATAATTGGTCATAAAATTCTTAGCTTTAGGGAGTATAAAAATTTCATCCAATGAATCCTTGAGGACTAAAAAAAAATATTTAGACATGTTTTATAGAGATCAAACACAAAACCTAAACCTAAACCTTCCCTAACAAGTCTTGTGGTGCCTTAAAATCCAACTTAAAAATTTATCAAGACACACTCCCTAACCACTAGTATATAATAATAATAATAATAATAATAATAATAATAATAATAATAATAATAATAATAATAATAATAATAATAATAATAATAATAATAATAATAATAATAATAATAAACATGCCAGAAGAAAATATATTCAAATATATTAATGTAGCTGTAATTCATGATGCCAAAGCCTCAACCTTTACATCAAAAAATTTGAACCCATTTTTATGCCCCTAGTGAAGTCTATAATTATAGGTGTTGTTGAGATACAAACCTATGATGATTATAATATCATCACTTTCACAAGGGAATATAAAACAAAAACCCCCATCTCACCAACACCCTAGAGAATGGCATTCAAGGTAACCCAAAACCCATGGGTAATTATGAACTCATCAACAATCTCAGAAAGACCTTTTCCCATATATCCTTCATGCATCTACTTAATAACTCTCATGCCCATCATCTATAATTACTTGATGCCTTAGATCTCAAAATATTTTATATCATTAATCCACCTCTAGAATCTAAAATAAACCATATAAATTTGTACAAGCATCCTCCTAGGAAAGTTTTTAGGGACACTAGTTGTTTCTATAATCTTAAGAATGTACCTAATGACACAAAAATGGATATAAGAGGATATCCTACTTATTTTTTCCCAACTCGCCTCATTTTAAAAATTCAAATAGGGACCCACTATTATTAGACCATATCCATGGTCTAGATGAACTTTAGGAATTCTAACATTAAATTTATCTATTCAATATAAGGTTACTTCAAGTTTAATTTTACATTTCCAAACAAAATTAAAAGCTTGGTCATGATATAAAAATTTATTTATTTATCAACATTGATACTATTTAAAAATCTTACTGTAAGATTGAATTTTTAGATTTATGGACTAACAAAACTAATAAATTTATATTTTAGTGTGTTTCAATTTTTAAATATGTGTAGGATTGATTTCATGATCACATCTTATTGATAAATTATGAAGAAAATTCACAGACCATACATGTGTTGACATCATGACTACACATAGTATGTAGTTAAACCATCAGGACTAATCCCTTGGTCTAATATCTAGATTCTAGAGATTTAGACAAGTAATGTGATCTTAGAAGCTCAAAAACCAATTGAGACAAGTACAAAAAAATTAAAAGTCTTTAGATTAACGAGATTCATCCATGTGGCATGATCTCGTCAACTTAGAGCCTATTAGTCAAAGGTACATAACCAAGGTTTTTTCCATATAGAGCCCTAAAATTGTTTCATGTGTCATGATCACATTCACTAGGAGAATAACAAACCATAGCACAAGGACTTATCTTTTAAGTTTCCTATATACTAAAAACCATCCAAATGTTATTATATATTAATATTGAGTCTTATTAAGACTAAGGTACTAAATCAAAACATAGTAGATTCTTTGGAGGACTAAAATTCATCCACATGGCATGATCTCGTTAGCCTAGAGGTTATCATTTAAAAGTACAATGTTAGAGTTATATGAACCTAAAAGCCTTGAAAAGTCTTCATGTGACACCATACCATGTATAGGGTTCCTACTCAGAATAATTATATAGTTTAAATTTCTAATAGCCATAGATTTTGTAGATCATGCAAACTAGAAAAATCTCTTTAATTCACAACCTGCCAAGCATACAAAGTAGAATTAGGAAAATATAAAGATACCATAGGAAGGTGATATTAAAATAAGTGTCATAATATCAGAGGTTCATATTTTTAATAAAAATTCAATAATGAATAGATAATAAAAAGTGTATATATGATAAATAGACACTTAGACTCATGATGATGATTAAACATTCACAGTGAACGAAAAAATGCCACATGGAAAAGACACCTACCAAAGATGACTTTTAAATTTAAAATCAAAATGGGAAATAGAGATAAAATTCATTATTTCATTAAATTTGCATGAATTTTTCATTCACATCTCAATATTTAAGTCACATAGACAAACTCTTTAGGACATCAAATCACTTTTACATTAATCAACAAACTATAAACTATGAATATGAGTCACCAAGTTATCAAAACCACTAACTTTATGATAGTGAACTTGTGAATCAATCTAGTTAGCTTACAAGAAATTATAAAGTATAAAAATGGCTTCTTCATCTATATCATTTAACCAGCCACCCTATCAATATCCTATCATAAGAGGGACTAAGTATTTAGACATAGTTTTTGAAAAAGCAACATTAAAATTACCTCATTACTATGCCATCTAGGAAGAGTTTGATGACATTTAACCATATCTATTCCTAGATTAATTTTATGAATAAAGAAGAAGATATGTGGATGATTTTTGACCATTCAAAATAATGTATTGCATAATTTGACAACAAAATTTGAGGTAATGTCATGCTTCAATTTAATTCCAAATTTATTTATTAATGGCACTATTAATATGGATTTCTTACATTTTAAGATTGATATAAATGTGGTATCCTATATTTCTATGGAATCCTTTTAAGAGTATCTATGCCTTCTAGACCCTGAGATAAATTATTACCAGTTCAAAACTAATGTTTGGTTAGAACATAACACGGTTGAGGTAAACTCAATCAATGGATGGAGAAAGGTGAAAATTTGAATATTAAAGTTGATATTTCCTCAATTCCTATAATTAATTTTAGGTAGGTACTATAATGGGAATTGCATTGATGAATATATTATATGGATTTTCTTGTATCACTTATATGCATGAGGCATGCTTGCCCTTGTTAGACATCATTTTGACCTATGATAAACTTGTGGATCTTGGTGAAGTTATTATTGTTAGGCTCAGGACACACATGTTCAAATTTTATTAAAGGCCATTTTATCAAAACTTTTATGTGATGTAATATGTAGTGGATGAAATTATGTGAATAATGCATAGAACATATAGATAACCCTAGGAACCATCTATAATATATGTAAAGAATAGAGTTTGTGATGACTATTCCATGCTATATATATATATATTTTTTAGAAATAAAATAAATAGAATTACATAAGACATATACTTTCTAGTATAACAACCCATTTATGGGCATCCCACACCTAATCTCTCTAAAAAATAAAAAGAAATATTTCAAAGATGTGAGAGTATTGGTATTATCTTAATTTCACTATAATGAGGATATATTGAACAAGGGCCCCTCCTCTGAATTTGTTTTGTTTTGTTCTTGACAAGGTGACATATAAAGTGATATATTATCAAATTTATAACAATGTGGATGAGGATATTGGTGTCAAAAACTAAGGATACTACTAAAAGACCCCTAGGAGCATCAACCCAATTAAATTCTCAATGAGGATGTACCTAAGTTCAATCAGTAAGATCAAGGCCCATTATGGTTTGAACCAAGAATAATACTAATATTGGGACCCTAAAAATGGAGTCTATCAATATCTCAATGTCTTTAGGAAAAAGGGAGTTCATATTCCCTATGGTCATAATCATTTTGAACATGATTAGATTTTCATCAATGTTGTAGATGATTCAAAAGTATATACTCACATGAATCAACATAAAATGGCAATGATAGTGGACTAGGAAATTTAATATGATCCTTAAATAGCTATGTAATGTGAAAATAAAATATTGGAAAAAGCAAGCAAAGCTACAAGCCATTAATGGTCGTAACCTCAAGCTCAGTCACCACAAAATCATGGTTACCCTTTCTCTCCATAGTAAGGAGAAGCTATACTAATATAAGAATGTGTCATTAAAGGGGAGATGGATAAATATATTAGGAAGAAAATCCTTAATTTAAACACAATCCCTTAATCAACAACTACAATGCATTTCCACACAATAACTAAAAGGACTTCACCTGATATAGGTGGATAAGTCAAAGTAATTTCTTTGGCACCTATGCCTCCATTAACCATGGTTAAATAATTAATTATTCTTACATTTTTTTATATTTATCATGTCACTCCACCACCTATAATTTTATTTCCTTCACATCCTAACACATATTACATTCCATCCATTTCAAGGCAGGGCCATATTTGTACTCAACCACCCCTTTATACATACAAGATAAAGCCCAATACTCCTCATGTATCTCTTCAAAATGTGTAAATGGAATTAATAGCTACTATGTATCTATTTATGAAAGGGGGACCTATATATGAAGAATAAAAAAAGGAAAATAAGGTAATAAATGGTGAGTTAAATGAAATGGAACCTATCCAAGTCTTGGATAGTGATGAAGAAGGAGAGTGGTTGTCTTAAGAAAAATGGTTGTCTAAAGAAGACACATAACCTAAAGAGGACACAATTTTATTTGAGGAAATAAATAAATATGGAGAGGAAGCCACTAAATTTGGAGAAATATAAATATTATGATAGAGTGCATAGGTGGAACAAAATGAAGTAATAGATATAAAATCTAGAAGGTAAGTTGGGAAAGAAAATAATGATTCAACATATGCCAAATTATTAGAAGAAGATAAGACATATTTATATACATAATATGCATTAAAAGAATCCCCTAATTTAGGATTTACTCATACACATAAAAGTACAACTCTAAGTTTCTCCCCTAAATCTACAGTTACAAAATCATCCACTCCAATAGAGACACCAACTTCCAATCAAAATAAATATATTCTTACTGAATAAGAAAGATATGATTTGAATAAGGTAATGTCTTCTCTCACTCCCTCCATTATAGTTATAAATAATCACATGGTCAATTTTTCATATACTATTCAAATTTATACTCCTCTTTCTCCATTTGAATCATAAATATTATTTAGAAATTAAGTCATTATATTTGCATGATTGTATGGAGAAAACTAGGTCATAAATTTTGATTATTTTAATTTTTTAATTCCTTCAACTATAACCTCAATAATGGACAAACTCCAATCCCAAAATATGAGAGTTAATATTGAATACTTAGTGTTTATTTTTATTTTTCATACTTGAGCACCTCTTTCATCTTTGAATTTATCTGCCTAATTGAACATATCCATTCCTCAGTCTACTCAAATCAAGTCTTTCACTATGATAATTTAAAATACTCTAGGATATAAAAGGTATGTGGTGGAGATTTGGCCCATAGGGACATATCAATATGGAGTAGGGTTAGTCAACCACCTATTTAACTAAAAATTTAAATAAGGGGTTTAATCCTTTTGCTAGGATTTTTTACACCCACCACTTTTGCAAAGGCTATTCAACCCAAGGAACAAGGAGAACTCATTATCCCTTCTTGGGTAAAAGAGTCTCAATTGTAGAAAAAATATATAATGTGCCTACTCCTTGCAAAATTACCAATGATAAGCACACATTTTGATAAGAAAAGTAGAACCATTTAGAGGTGAGTAAGAGAAAGAAAATAAATGAAAGAGGGGAAGAAGTAATATTAAATCAAAGGAATAATCTATTTCCCTTGGAAAATAAATAAAAAAGAACATCAACAACCCTAATTAATATGCAAAATATTTGTGTTCTTTCATGGATATGATAGGGGATGACATGAAATAAATGTACATGAGTCAATAATAATCCAAAAAAATGATCTTTTAGATAAAAATTATTCAATCCCCAAGAAAAATAATAACAATGTTAAAAGCATAAAAAAGAAGTTATATGACATCATGAACACTATAAGAGATTTTAGGGGTGAATCCCAATCTTGTTGAATTTATTGAACCAATTGAAATAATTGTAAAAAAAGATTAACTTATTGATATCTTGTCCTAAAAATAATTCCTTGAATCACTTGAACCTAATGAATGTCTAAGATGCTATATGGTCTTTAAATCATGTGATCCCTAGAAGGGATAATGCCTATAATTGACACTAATATGTGAAAAGCTTGGTATCATAGTTTATTAATTAATATAAATAGGATATAGAAATTTTGTGAGATATGAGATTAATTTCTATGATTACCCCTATAGGTAAAATAGTGAATTTTCCCAATTTTGAGGGATTACTAAGGGTACCTGTAGAAAGCTTCAAGGCTAAAGTTAAAGTCACTATGTATAAGACTAGTGAATAAATTCTGCAATTGATTAATTTTTATAAAGATAAAGTGAACAAGGTATAATCCCTCAAAAATGGATCTAGATCTTCATAAATTAAACACAAAAGTATGATGGATGAATTAATATGAATATTTAATCCATCCATGTTCAATTTCAGTATTATGAATACTATGTTTGACACCACATGCCTTATATCAAAAACTTAAGACTATTTCACAAGCTATTGTAAGTGGTTCCCTTTGACTCCTAATTGTGTTTGTATATTTTATGTGATAAAAGTAACTTGTATAAATAATTAGTTTCTAACTACTTATCAAACCCATAGTGTAAGATCCAGTTTAGAAGTTTTTTATCTACCATTGATTCACAAAACATCATTCCTACCCTGCCCTTATTTATTTTTGAGTTTATTTTAATCCTAAACATCATAGGTTAGATTCAACCACATATCCACCCATGTAAATTATGTATATACTCACATTATATCCAAACCATATGAGGTAAAAACTAATTCGTTCATCACTATTCTACCACTAGGTTGTTTATAAAACCAAATACACTATAACTTGTCCCTTTGAGTGAAACTTTTCATCGATACTAAAATATTAGAGGATACCTCATAAGATTTCTTAGTGTTTATAAAAAACACATAAATATAAATTTAATTTATGATAGGAATGCCACCTTGTATTTTATTTAAATTATCACTTGAGTTGTACTAGATATATCCAGAAGACTAATAAGGTCTACCTATGATACTAACATGTTATTCTCACCCTTGAAGATCAATAAAAATTTTAACTTAGATAGATGTGTATTAATAGGATCCCAAACTCAATTATATTTCATAATCATAAGATTTTATATCCCTCCACATATGATGGCCCTTATTTTATTAGTTTATTTTACTATTATTGTCCCTAGAGATGTGCATGACCTACCTAGAAAACTTGAAAGTATCTTCCTAGCTTTTTCTTCATTAGAGGGTAGGACTATCAATGAACATATAAAGTCTTTTAATACTTATTTTGGGATAATAAATGTAACCCATGAATATGTGGCATATAGACTCTTCCATTCTACCTTGGCATATGTTGTTTATGACTAGTTACTCAATATTCTATAATGTTTAATCACCTCTTGGAACCAGTGTCAAGAAACCTTTTTTGCACAATTTAGATAGGTCACTATCCCATGTATTATATATAAAAATTTCACAAACATAAGGAGAGATGATATTATGAATATTTTTCATACCCACCTCAATTTTTTTAAACTAATACTCCTTTAACCATAGAGATGACCCAATCATAAAGTTTAAAACTATGTCAGGGACCTAGTCAATTAGTAGCATATTTAGGTGCATATTTTTAATTACATAAGTTAATGATGATTGGTTTATAAATTTTTATTTGTATTTTAAGTGGTTTCAAAAAGAATAAATAGATGAATAAATAAAATATGCATATGTATGTATCATTGATGAATATTTATGACCAGTCATTTTATATTTCAATTCATTATTGATCATAATATAGTACATGATTTTTAGTTTGAAATAGTGAAACTTGATATGGTTGAAAGAATTATATGATTTTCATAATAAATTTAGATATCTACATTGATCTTCAACTGAGTATTTATATGGATTTAAGATCAATTTTTAGTTGATAGTTTGATCAGATTGTGATAATTAATTTGATATTTTAAAGGAAGTATGTGACATATTTGATAAAAATGAAAATATATTGTTGATTAATAATAATGGTTTTTGGTTAATTCAAATTTATTTACAAGTGTGTGTGTGTGTGTGTGTGTGTGTGTGTGTGTGTGTGTGTGTGTGTGTGTGTGTGTGTGTGTGTGTGTGTGTGTGTGTGTGTGTGTGTGTGTGTGTGTGTGTGTGATATGATGATATGATGAAAATGATGTTATGAGTTTGCTATAGGTAGAATTTAATATTAGTTTTTGAAACCTAAATTATTTTATAAGGATATTAAGCATCCTAAGAGGTTCTAAGTTTCAAAACCTAACACTTCATTATGCTAAGGTCCTCTTTTAATTATGCTAATTTTTAATGTAATATAGTTTGAAGGCCCTAATGTTTACTTGAGGCTTATTCATTTCAAAAAAAATATAAACTAAGGTTATGATATTTATTCAACGAATAAAGGTTTTGTATGATCACGAAGGATTTATGACATAAGTTTTTATTAGTCTAAGGCATATTGAATAAATTTTTTGGTTGAAAAGTTGAATTGGTAGTCTATTTGGTGTACTTCATGGCATTGTAGTTGTCAGGGTGAGTTAATATGAAGCATGATAGAGGCTTCAATATCTTGGTAAGATTATTTGGTAGTTTAAGACATTTAATGAACTTTGTACTTGCCTAGAATCTCTCAAACTAATAAGAGATTTAGCAAGCATATTGGTTATTTATAAGTTTGATAGCATTGTTAAGTTGGTTGGCAAAATGCTAAGTATCAGCTTCAATTTTAATGAGCTAATTGTGATTGGGAACATAATCATGGTAGTTATTTTGGGAGAGTTTACTTAAATATATCATTATTTTCATGTTTTTGGTCATTTTTTGAAGCTTTCTTGTAGAAATGACACTCTATTGGATTGGAGTTTGGAGTTACAAATAGAATTTGTGTGAGGAAAGTTACAAGGAAATGTATACATGTATGCCAATAATAAGTTAAATGATTTTTGAAGAATTTTATGAGTTATTTCAATTAATTTTTTGGTTACATGGAATGAAATATTGTTTCCAATTTACACAATTTTTTTTGTTTTCATGTTTTCTCTATGCATGAGATATCGATAAGAAATGGCTTTAGTTTTTGATATATAATCTCAACATATTATGAGATAAAGAGTATATTTCTATCAGTTTGATTTGAGTATGGTTTTTTTTTTTAAATAATAATAGGGATTAGATATCTTTAATGCATATAGTGGTTCTATTATTTTAGTTGATAGTAAAATGGTATTTAAACCACATTAGTTACAGTTTGAAATCAATGTTTGGTGTTTTAATTTTTTGAAGCCATAATTTCATGCATACTCAGGTTTTTATGTAAAAATGAACTCTATTTATTTTTCTAAATATTTGGAAAGGTTCAATCTGACATAAAGAAAATATTTAAATAAAAATAATATATGTGAATGGTTTTAAAATAGTATTATATAGTGGTAGCTTTATTTTATTTCAAACTATAGTTTCGTATATTAATGGGTCTTGAAGGAAAATCTTGCATGGTTATTTCATGGAAATTTATGTGTTGATCTTTGTATGTGAAAATAATGGAGGCTATTTTTGGACTTGCACATCTCAGTTTTTGGTTTCGAATGGTTTTTTTTATAATGATATGATGGTGTTTTAGCATATTGAGGTTGTAAGCTTTGTACATGTTTAGGGTTCATAAATGATGAAATACTATAGAGTCTAATAGATTCAAAACAATTCTAAGTATATTAGAAAATTGTCGAAATATTTTCATGGACATTTTTTATTTTGGCATAGAAGGATATGTTTGGGTTTTTGTTCAATGTTTTGGAAATGAATCACAGTAAAATAAGTGATTGATAGATTTCTTGGAATTTTGTTATATGTTGTTTCTTAGTTTTGAAATATTGTAAAATATAGAACGATTCATTTTGATTTTATAGTCATGGTTACATAAGATTTAATGGCTTAAAAATGATAAAAAAAAATTGATGTTTTAAAATAATTATTTTATGAAATTATGAGTTTATTATTTAAGTTTTGACATATAGATTGAAATGGAATACAATATTTAATATTCTAGTTTTATTTTAAAGGGAAGTAAGGCTATTGAAAATTTTAGACTATTGTGCTAAGATGGTTCTTAGTTTGTAATAATGACTTGGAAAAGGCTATGATGGTTTATATCAAAGGATTCGCTAAGGTCTGAATAACAAGGATGCATGAGTCATGGTTAGACGGGATGAAGCAAGTGAATACCACAAAATGTTAAAGTAAATGAAATCAAACAAGAGAAAATTGCATAGACAATTTGGAGAAAAGCTAATATTCCATTAACATAAGATGGCCAAAGTGAAGAATACATATAGGAGAGCACGTAAGTAACTCCTCCATAAAAGGTGGTCAAGGCACCCCAAAAATAGACTGTAACTCTTCCATGAAAGGTGATGACAGTGTGCTAAGAATAGAGAAGTAACTCCCATACTCGGAATAGCTAGTCAAAGGAGTTACTTATGACATTCTTATCACACCTATGACACATCTATGACACACATCTCCACATAAGCTAGCCTATCCGATGAATATAGGAAAACTCCATGTAAGCACAAATATATAATTTCCCTAATTAAATAATAGGGAAAAATAGAAACCTAGACTAACACCCCCCCATAAGCACAACATAGGTGGGCAGTGTGAAAATATAAAATGGGTCCCGGCAACTAGGGCTGATGAGGTACCCATGTACAAACGCAATCTCTCATAAAATAGAGAAAAGGAGAAAACCTGTAGCGAAAAACTCCCCCCCAAAAGAGAGACATAAATAAATGAGAAGGCTAAAAGGCCCCCTGAAGATGATGCTATTGTAGATGTAGACCGCACCCCAAGAAGAGCTCGTAGATGAATGAACTTGCTCTCAATGAAAGGTTTGGTGAAGATGTCTGCAACCTACTTCGAAGACTAGTAAAATATCAAGTCCATGACTTGACTATGAATAAGCTCCCGAATGAAATGCATGTGAATCTCTATGTGTTTGGTATGCTGGTGCTAAACTAGATTCCTGCAAATCTAAATGGTACTCTAGTTATCACAATAAATGATGGTGGGCTACCTGATAGGAATGCCAAACTCAGAAAGTATCCCTTGAAGCCAAATAGCCTCAGTAGCTATATTAATAGCTCCTCTATACTCTACCTCTATGGATGATATAGCAATGGCATTCTGCTTCTTGCTACACCAATTGATAAGAATAGAACATAGAGAAAAACTATAACCATAACTAGACTTATGAGTCTGTGAATTGTCAGCCTAGTCTGAATCTGTATATCCAACCAAGTCAACCTCTATGCCAAATCTATAATGAATCCCATATCTATGTGAACCCTGTATGTAATTCAAGATCCTCTTAGTTGATTTCCAATGCAGCTCATGAGGTTCTTGCATAAATTTGGAGACAAGTCCCACTGCATATGATATGTCAGGCCTAGTGTGAGTCAAATAGATGAGACTACCAACAAGTTGTCGATACTAAGTGGCATCAACTAATGGTGAAGAGCAGTCAGCCTCAAGCTTAACTCATAATAGAAAGGGAGCTAGAGATGGCTTGCAATCAGCCTTGTGAAATTGAGACAATAAATCAAGAGCATACGTAGGTTATGCAAGAGAAATCCCTGAATCTGACTCTGAGATCTCGATGCCAAAGAAGTAGTGCAACAAACCCAAGTCTATCATGTCAAATATATCCTAGAGAGATGCTTTCACTATTGTAATAACTGATGAATAACTCTCGGTGATCAAAATGTCATCAACATAAAGAACCAAAACTAGGAGCGAATCATCCTACCACAAGAAGTAGACATTGGGGTCAGAATGGCACCTAGTGAAACTTGATGTGAGAAGGAAGGAATCCATCTTGGCATACCAAGCCCAAGGGGCCTGTTTGAGGCCATAGATAGATTTCCTAAGTCTGCATACTAAGTAAGAATCCTACACAAATCCTAGCGGCTACTCCATGTAGATCTCCCCCTCTAGGTCTCTATAAAGAAAGGCGCTCTTCACATCCATTTGGTGCACATCCCAGCCATGTGTTATGGCAATAACTAAGGTGAGTCAGATAGAAGTCATCTTTGTAATGGGTGCAAAGGTCTCTAAGTAGTCAATGTCTGCCACATATGAGAAACCCTTGGCAACCAATCGTGCCTTGTACTTATCAACCGACCCATCTATTGCAAACTTAGTCCAATATATCCACCTACATCAAACCATATTCCTTCCCTTAGGAAGTGAATTCAAATCCCAAGTGTGATTTTTGATTAAGGAAGAATATTCTTCCTCCATAGCACTATCCCACTCAGGTACCCCCGATGCCTCTCAAAAAGTCTATGGATCCAAAAGTGAAGAAAAAAAGGCATGAAGATCTCTCTAAAAATCCCCCTTAGTAAGTCTATCATCTATGGGATCTCCTACCCCCAAGTGTCAACAATATCAAGTGTTTGTCTGGACCAAAGTGGCCTGAAAGTGGGTGAGTCAGGTGCTAACTCCTCATCCTCTGATTGACTAGAGGTGGATGACTCTGCATCACTATCCTCACTATTTGAACTTGAAGAAGAAGATGTCTCTGGCTCAAGAACCTTTTGTGGTTGATCTGAATCTAATGAGGAATCATCATGAAGAAGTAGATCCAATGAGGGAGAATAAGTGCCAAGTGTTGAGTCTTTAGGACTCTCCTAAAAATGGACACTTCTCTTAATGAACAACTCATGAGTGACTGGATCTAGAAGGTGATATCCCTTAACACAATTTGAATATCCTACAAAGATGCAAGGCTTGGACTGATGTTCCATAGCTTTGCATTTTTTATTCATTATGTGGGCCATTGCTAGGGATCTAAAAACCCTAAGGTGCTCAACATCAGGTTTCCTTTTATGCCAAGATTCAAAGGGTGTTATCCCTTTTAAATCTTTGTGAGGAACCCTATTTTGAATGTAGCAAGCACAATTGATGGCTTCAGCCTAGTACTATGGTGCTAAGGATTTTGAGTGAATAATACAGCCACCCATCTCTTTTAAGAACCTATTTTTGCAATCTGCAACCCCATTCTATGAAGGATTGTAAGTGACTGTGTGCTGCAAATCAATCTCCTATGTGGTGTAAAACTACTCAAACCTATTGCTGACATACTCCCCTCCATTATCAGTTTAAAGAACCTTGATGGATTTCTCACTTTATTTCTCAACAAGAGCCTTGAAGTCTAGAAAATTTTCAAACACTTCAGACTTTTGTTTCAGAAAATATATCCAAGTGTACCTAGAGAAATCATTAATGAAAGTGAGGATGTACTTGGCCCTTGTGAAAGATGGTTTGGGAAAGGGTCCCGATACATCACTGTGGACTAACTCCAAAGTTTGTGAAGCCCTCCAAGCTTTGCTTTTGTCAAATTTTGCTTCAGGATGCTTCCCAAGGGAGCACCCCTTGCAAAGTCCTTTTGAGAATTAGACACGAGGCAAGCCAATGACCATGTCATTTTTGAAAAGTTGTTCAAGGTAGTGGTAGTTAAGGTGGCCAAACCACTCATGCCATAATTTTATAACTCTATCTAAATGAGTCAGTAATGCTATTGGAGAAGAATTAGGTGAAAAATGTGAGGTGTATAACCTTGCTTGGTGATCTGCCCTACCCACTGCCACTATAGTATCACTATGCAACTCCCTGATAACTATTGAATCTGGTGAAAACTCAACTCTCATACCCTGACCAATGTGAGTGATTTGGTACACTGCTAGGAGATTAGTTGAAAGAGAAGGAACACTTAGAATATTATTGAATGTTCCTCCTTCCATTTTAACTGACCCTCTCTCTGTAATGAAAACCGATGTGTCATCACCCAAACTAATTAAAGTTATGCTACAAGGCTCTAAAGATGAAAACTCAACTAGGGAAGAGCCCATGTGGTGAGAAGAACCCGAGTCAATGACCCATGAAGATATAGAAGCTGTTGTAGCTATAAGGGCCTTGCCCTTTTCTTTCTCCTTATCCTTGCCTTTTATCTTAGTAGAATCTTGGGTAGATGAATTCTACTTGATGGACTCAAGAACACCTATATTGTGCTTCTCTAGAATATGAGTTAGGTGATCTATTTGTTTCTTCATGCATTTGTGTTCATCATGCCCTGTATTTTTATAATAAGAACACTTAACCTTCTCCTTCTTAGGTTTAGCATTAGAACATGAATACTCAGTGCTATTTTTGGTAGGATTGTTGTTTTCTTTCTTCTTCTCCTTTGTTGAAGTCTTATCCTTACCATTTCTAGCTATCAAAGCTTAGGGTTGAGTAGACTTCATTGTGCCCATTTGAATTAGCTTATCTTTCTCCCTAGTCAAGTCGGCAATGAATGAATCCAAATAAGGCATTTTCCATGTAGTGCCAAGGGTACTTTTTGTGGCATGGAAAGTGGAGACAAAGACTGAATAGTTTAGACCTAACTTAGTGAGAATAGAAAGGATGAGTTAATCATCTTTCTTCTCTATCTTCCATTCTTTAAATTAAAATCTAAGTGCTTTAAAACTTAGTGAATAAGTCCTGTAGGGGTGTCAAATTTGCTAGGACTTAGACTTATGAGTTCATTTTCGAGCTCATGACTTCTCATCTCATCAAGCTTCCAAAATAAGGTTTCTAGGGTGTCCCATATGTCTTTGGGAGTCTTGGAGGTTTTTTAAATGGAAGACAAGTTCTAGAGACATGGGACAAGCTTAGTAATCCATAGGCTTCATCACTACAGTTATACCACTTGACCTTTTCAGCATCAGTATTGGGTTCTACTTCAGTACCCATGGTGATCTTATATAGCCCTTTACTTCTAAGAATGATTGACATTTTAACCTTCCATTCATGATATTTGAAAGGTGTTAGGGGTTTAAGTTTTTGAAAATAATCCATTTTAAGCTGAATTTAGGTGAAGTTGTGTTGATTGCAAGTTGTGAAATTATGCAAAAAAGGAGAATGAAAGCAAAGATTGCAAGTGCTAAAAATCAATCACACCCCCCCCAAATGTTTAGCCCCCCCAAAAATATTTAAGTGCACTCTCAAAATATGTCAGGATCAGCTAAGAATCCCTCTTAGAGTAATCAGTGCAAGACTTTAAGCAAACAGGATGTCGGACTCAGTCGAAAATGCATCTCAGGAGACCCAAATTTTAGGCACTTTATAAACTAGTGTTTTTAAAAAAAATAACAAGCCTATACTATGGATAATTGAATTACAAAACACTTTTTCAAAAAATGGCACCTGAATTTGAGCTACCGTTTGCAAGATATTAAAGATTCAATTTCTTATAAACTAGTGTTTTTTTGCAAAAAATATAGCACTAAAACATTAAAAAGATGCCTATTTTGAGAGAGAAAGTGGCCTTCCAACCACTCATTGGACTTGGCATGGAGCGAGGAATCCAAAGGAGGTATTTGAGGGGGAATTGACCTCCTACCAACACGAGCCTCACCCTTCGTCTTCGACAATCGAATATACAAGCTTTAAAAAAACTCAAATATTGCTCAATTGAAGAATCCCCCCCCCAAAAAAAATATGATTTGGCACTTTATATTAGTGCATTTACAACTGCCACTAGCAAGAAATACTAAGTGGTCTTGATTTCAAATGCATTATAAAACCCTCATGAAGAGCATATGCTGAAAATACAACTTTGGCATAATATCTAGAGAAATAAATAGCACCACTGTGATCTACTCAAAAAATCATGCACTTTCAAAAAAATAATCATCTCAATACGAGGTCTTATGTGAAAGTTATGACCCTCCAAAGTTTTCAAAATGAGAACTATGCAATGTCACGACTGAAAATTTGTGATTTATAAAAAATATTAGCATCAAAATAAAAAAACATCTACACTAGTGCATAGAGCATGAAAAAATAGCCAAAATCAAAAAAAAATCGTGGGAAAAAGAGTCTATTATGAGCAAGAACAAAGCATTTGAAAACTGCCTTCAAAATTACAACTGCCAATGGAGAGGGTTCCTGTTGTAGCTTTTTGAGCACATTTTTGAAAAGTATACAAAATATATGCAAAAATTGAAAGATATTTAGATGGTTTTTTTGGGCTATAAACAAAACTCAAAAGACATTTTTCTTGCTGATGTACAGAAGATGTAGATCTAGTGTAAAATAGATGCCTTTAGCCATAAAAATGACCCCTAGCAACCAAAAAATGGCATGCAAAGGTAGAATTAGCTACCAAGAGATTGCAAAGGCATGTGACAACTTGATATTCTAATTAAAAACACAAAATATGCAAGCTAATTGATAGAAACAAGATTATTGGATTTTGCAAAATCCCGCCTACATGTATATGGAGAGACCAAACAAGCAATGGAAGGAACAAGAGTATGAAGAACTAGAAATATCTCATAAAAATTTTCAAATTTTTAAAAAAAAAAATGCCTTAACAAAGGCTCTAGATTTTAATGAAAGCAATAGCAAAATAGATAACCAGTTACCAGGGTGGCTCTGATACCATATTGGAGGATTCACCAAGGTCTGAATAATGAGGATGCATGAGTCGTGGTTGCATGGGATGAAGCAAGTGAATACCACAAAATGCTAAAGTAAATTAAATCAAACAAGAGATAATTGCATAGACAATTTGGAGAAAAGCCAATATTCTATTAACATAAGATGGCCAAAGTGAAGAATACATATAGGAGAGCACATAAGTAACTCCTCCACAAAAGGTGGTCAAGGCACCCCAAGAATAGACTATAACTCCTCCATGAAAGGTGGTGACGGGGTGCTAAGAATACAGAAGTAACTCCTATACCCAAAATAGCCAGTCAAAGGAGTTACTTATGACATTCTTATGACACCTATGACATACATCTCCACATAAGCTAGCCTATCCCACGAATGTAGGAAAAACTCCATGTAAGCACAAAATATATAATTTCCCTAATTAAATAATAGGGAAAAATAAAAACCTACACTAACAGTTTATATTCTTTGTCAAAATGAGGAAAAGATATATGGTTTATAGTTTGAGAAATAACATTTCATAAATAGGACTTTGTGGAAATATTGCATTAAATTATGAGAATTGGTTTAGTTTATATTCTCAGAAAATTTTCATATAGTGGGAATCGAAAATCATGAAGATATGTTAGAATATTTTTTAAATAAAATTATGAAATATAATTTTATTTTAAAGTTTTAGTTGATTTTTAAAGGATATTTTGATGAAATCAAAATAGAATATTGTGAGGATAGGTTACACAATTGGAGCAATGTATTTTTGTTTCAATCAATAGACAATTCAAAGGATTTTATTGATAATGGATTTTATAAGTGACTGTGTGTTTGATAAACAGGAATTAGAACTAGGTTTCATATTAAATATATGCATGTTTTAGTCTTGAATAATCAATTTTTTAATATATTTCAAATGTATAAGATGTTTGGATGGAATCAATCCTGATTAGGTAGAGATAATGATAATCAAAATTGGGTAAGAAACTAGACTTATGGTAGCATGAATCAGTGGAACCTGAATAGATAATTCTTAAGGGGAGGTTTTAGGACTACAAGGTTTGGCCATAGGAATGTTAATAGGGGATGAGAGAATGTCAATCCACTTTGATACAATAGATCTTGAGTTTTATAATTATTTGAACAACTTACCCCTTAACCCTATAAATGATAGGGTTGATAGGAATATTTCATGGCCATAGATTTGGATCTTGGTCTCATTTCCACAGTATTTCTTCTCACCACTTGTAGAATAATCCACATCAATTTCTATTTTAGTCACCTACCCTAGAAAGAATATATCATGTTAATGAGCCATAACATGTTAATTAGTTCACTTAGTTATACACTAAAATAGACCATGCCAAGAACTTTGTCAACTTTGTCGTGCCTTAATTTCTAATGAACCCTTGCCATCTCAGAGAGATCTTATTTTAGGGTGGAAAAAAATTAAGTTTTAAATAGCCTGTTTTAGGTTGCAGGGAAATGCAGTCTTGAACTTCATCCAACCACTTCATATAAATGGTGAAATAGTTAGAATGATATAGGACACTCTAGTTGAGGTTAAAGTTATAAAGCAGATTAAGCTGGAGGTGGATGATCCCACAAGTGACTCAAGAATGAACATGGTTCATCTTCCAATAATTGAGATGGAATATAATGAGTGTGTTAATGAGAAGGGAAAGCTAGTAATTAAGGTCTTTTTTAATTCTAATGATTATTGGATGTCAACATGATAAATTTTTATTTTATCAATTAAAATTTAAGTTGTTGAAGCATAAGTACTTTCAGATTTGATAATTTAATTTTCAGATTTTGATATTTTGGTTATGATGTTTTAAAAATACACAAGACTTTAATTTTTTGATATATATAATATGCCTAAGCATTTTTTTGTAAATATGCATTATGGTATTAATATAAATAATAATTTTAATAACTTTGATTTATTCTATGTTATTCTAATAATAATAATAATGTTATCCTATGTTATTATTAATTGATTAAAGTCCCCACCCATTAGTAAGTACCTAGTCTATATTCAAATTTTGATCCTTTAAAGACTTTTAAGTCTTAAATAAACTTAACTGATAACTATCTATATATTAATTGACTTTTAAATTTTAGTTTGTTAAATTAAATTAATAACTAACTAATGTTAGTTACAACTTATTTTTTTCAACTAAATTTAAAAAGCATTCATTTGAAGATGAGGAATAACATAGGTATTGAATACTTATATATTTTTAAGCCGATCATTTATCTCTCTCTCTCTCTCTCTCTCTCTCTCTCCTCTCTCTCTCTCTCTCTCTCTCCTCTCTCTTCTCTCTCTCTCTCTCTCTCTCTCTCTCTCTCTCTCTCTCTCATCTCCTCTCTCTCTCTCTCTCATCTCTCTCTCTCTCTCATGCAACCTTTTTTGAGATAACATGACTTTTGCAGATAGATCAAATGGTACTTTCTCTGACAGTTGAGTAAATTATTTAGGCAACGTAGGTATATCTGATTTTATATTATCATTTATAATATATTATCCTAAGTTTGTCAAGTTTAACATCTTTTGATGATTGATACTTGAAATTCTATGTGAAAAATATCAGTATTCAACTTGAATAATGATGAAAACTTCATTGTTTGTGACGTATCATTAGTCTATTTGATTGTAAAATTTCTCTCTCAAGATATTTTGTAAGGAAAGATGTTAGTTTATCAAATAAAATTGATCTATTTTGCTAATATGATTATCTATATTGAGACTCACATGTTTTATATATATTGTATTTTATATTGACTTTGACTTTAACTTAGTTTAATCTGATTTAGATTAATCTTTAATTAGTCTAATTTCTTTTTTTTGGTTCCTTTAGTTTTAATTATATTTTACTTTAATTTACTTTAATTTTTTGTTCATTTATATTTTTATTTAAATTAGTTTCCCTAGATTATTATCTTTTATTTAGTTCCTGTTAGGATCTAGAGGGTCTTATTCACAAAGATTTAAATTATGCAAATAAAGTCAATATAATTCTCAATCCAAATACACTAAGAATAATTAGTAACACTGATATTATTATTTCTTTTATTGTCATATTATTTAATATGGGAGTACATAATTATATAGTAATATCATTCCTATATTCGAGGAGATAAAATCTCTTCCAAAATATCTCAAATCTCCTTAAATGCCTCAAACTAACAAACTCTTAACAACACATTAAAATATGAATATATTATGATACATAATGTATTTGATAAATTAACATATAGACAATTAACATAATATTTTAAAACAATAATATTTACATTGGTATATTAATAATTTGAACACATAACTATACCTAAAAATTCACATCTTTTTGAATATTATTTATCCTATCTACACCTCCTTAATGTGAACATGGGAAAAAAAAAACTCTCTCATATCTACACCTATAACTCATGACTTGGTGATTTTTAGAGGATAATCACAAACCTCACATGATGATTTTGAAAATGGCTAACTAATAACCAAGATAGTGGTTTTATAAGTGGCTAACCAAAAACCACAAAATAGAAATTAATGGTTTTTAAAAATGGCAAATCAGTAACCAGAATAGTGGTTTTACAAGTGGCTAGCTAAAAACTACAAAGCAATGGTTTTACAAGCGGTTTACCATAAACCACATCACAATGTGCAATTATAGTTTCTAGATCTCATTATTTTCACATTTTAGAAAGGTTATATAGGAATATATAGTTCACTTATATAAAAAATGAACATGCATACGTCATCTATTCTTATTCACACCACACCATGATGAAATCAAACACACCACACAATTGAAATAAAAATACCACTAAATCAAAAAGTGGCCCTATCGTTATTGGCTAATGAGAGGCTATGAAATTTCCAACCTTTGTTTCCTCCTTCCTCTAGTAGGTTATTTCTTTCTCATCTAATGAAATCATGAAGATAATTACTCCCCCCACACTATTGACATAATTTTTTACAATATGGATGCCAGTTACATTGATAATGTATATGTGAATAATTAAAACAATTTTTTTAGTTTTATGAACTTTTAATGACTAAGACTCACAAAAACTCTTTTTTACTTTTGACAAACATAAATTTATTCTAATGATGTATTTGATTTGGATCAACATGAATAAAACCCCTATCTTGACGTGATAAAAAAAATAACTCACAAACATATTTTATATGACATATAAAAACTTTTATGGTTTGACTAACCATAAAACATAAGACCAAATGACAAGACTCAAAACTAAATATTAAAAAGAATAGACACAATGCTACTGATTATAACTCATACTACTAATGAATTTTATTGAAATCAAAACAAACTTTTCCTATGAAACTAAAATTAAGTCTTAATCACCTAATAAACTATGAATATAGAAAGCTATAAACACATGAAATTATAAATAACTTTGACTTGACAACTAAAAGACTATTACCTCAATGTAATTTTGACTACTATCAAAAAGTTTAAACTTAACTCATAAGACTAGTGTATGCCGCACAAGTATTCAATAATTTCTCCAATTGAGTCTCACTAGCTTTGAAAGGTGTGTAGGAGAAATGATGGCTAATAATTTCAATTGGTAGGCCATAGTCATAAAATTTCTAGTCGTTTAGCTAAGCATGCACAACTATTGATTGGGTGATTTATATCATGCCACTTTAATGTCTATGAGTTAAATGACATAGAAATTAGTATACAATAGGTCTAGCATTCTAACTTGTAGGATATTATTTCCATAAGAAGACATCAGGTATCACCTTCCACTCTAGATTCTAATTGAAATCTAGAAACAAGATGTAGTATATTGAAGAGCATAGGTCATGTCAGATCCACACAATATGAAGATAAAAATAATACACTCACTATATGATTAATACCTAACTAAAACTACAGACTTATTCTCAAAACAAAGAGTCTTCCATTCACAGGGAAAAAGTGTAGTACCACTACCCCTTTCAATTTTATCAAGCTTATTTGAATTAAATTACCCACTCTGACACCACTGTTAGGATCTAGAGTGGTTTATCATAGAGATTTAAATCATGCACATAAATTCAATATAATCTATAAGACAAATACACAAATAATAATTAATATAATTGATATTATTATTTATTTTGCTATCATATTATTTCATATGAGAATATATAATTATATAGGAATATCATTCCTATATTTGGGGAGATAAAATCTCCTCCAAAATATCTCAATCTCTCTAAATGACTCAAATTAACAAACTCCTAACAACACACTAAAATATAGATATATTGTGACTCACAATATATTCGGTAAACTAACATATAGACTATTAACGTAATATTGTTAACAATAATATTTACATTAGTACATTAATAATGTGAACACATAAATATACCTCAATAATTTATTGGAGTTAGACTTAGTTATATTTTATATTAGTTAATTTTTATATTTAATTTACATTTAGATAGTTTTTGTTTGTTAGACTTAATTAAGTTAGATTAATTTGTTTATGTTTAGTTTAATACTTTCTTTATTTAAATAGTTTGTTATGTTTTTCTTAGTTTAGTTGTCTTATTTGTTTTATCTAATTTAGTTTGTTAGTTGTTATTTATTTGTGTCTCTTGTGTGTTGAGTTCTTCTTGGTTGTTTACTTTATGAAATATTGGTTTATCTTAGATTTATCTCAATTCTATTTTTGCTTAGTTTTTGGTTTATTATTTTGGTGTTATTTGGAAGTTATTACATCAAAAGTAAGATATTATTTTAAAATATATTATATTATTGAATCAAATTTATTTCCTTCAAGATATTATATATTTCATAAGCCCTCTCTATTAGATAGGATAAATTACACATTCATATCTCAACTAATTCATTATTTGATAAGCGGTTTTTTGATATTATAATGAAATATGTTATATTCAGTAACTTATTTATTATTTCCTAGAACATTTTAAAAAAACCCTCACATCTTTAGGATCATAATTGAACCTTTATAACTCTAATATTAGACTGGTATGATTCTAAATTAACCTTCATAATAAGCAAAAGGGTTGATTAATTAACTGTATAATTTTTATTATCAATAAAATTTGGCAATTCCATTGGGGAAATATTTATAAATCTTATTTGTTTCAAGTTGTGTTTTCTTCTTGCTCATAATAATTGGAGGATAGCCTCCTATTATCCAACCTAGAATTTATATTATTGATGATCAAGTTGACATTTCTTTTCATTTAGTGTGGTATGCATGGTATAATCATTTTCATAATCTTCAGCATGTTATTCAAGTCATAAAGGAAGAAGAAAAAATTGTAGGATTTGAGATAGATTGGCATTCTAATCTTACTCATGAAACTAAATAGGACATATTAAATACAAATAGATGAATTCAAGAAGATAAAGATAAAGTTTTATCTATTAATACTAGACCTAGAACTCATTTACTTTTTGATTATTTTCATTTTGATGATTTGGTTATGCCCTCTAAACCTAATGTTATAAATATACAATTAAATCAAGTTAATTAGGTTTTAGAAGATCATATAATTCAATTATAGGAGACTAGTGAAGTTTTCAATGGGAGATCAAGCATAAGAGAGGATACAAGAGTTGAATTAAGGACTATAAGAGAATAGAGATCAAAATAATCTCACTGAAGATGAATTTGATTCAGAAGCTATAGCACAATAATAGATAGATGTAAATCCTTCAATTTTTGAAAATCTAATTAATATTGGAAATTGCCCTGATAAGCTACCTTCCTTTAAAAGATTAAATTACCAAAAAAGTTTGGAACTCTTAGATAATCTTGGGAAGATAATTTATAAGCATTCAGGTTAGTTTTTACTACTCTTGGTGTAACAAATGAAAATATTTGTTTAATATTTTTTTTCCAAATACTTGAAGGGAAAGATTACCAAACATTTATTAGTTTACTTGCTAAAGTTATCTTAACATGGAAAGATATTGAAGAATGACTAGATTTATCTTTTGGGAAAGCTAAAGAAGACTTAAACCTAGTTAATGATCTTGTGAATTTTTCCCTTGATCCAGGTGAGACCACTTACCATTTCATTAATAGATTTACTAAATTATGTCAAAATATATCACATGATCTTAGACCTTATAAAAATTTATCTAGAATCTATTTTTATAGTGTTTTACCTTTAATATTCAAAATGGTTTTGGAGGATAAAGATATTATAGAATATGATGAAACTATAAAATTTTACATTGAATATAAAAGGAAAATTAAATGTATTAGATTTAAGGATAGGTTTTATATATGTCTAAATTTAGATAATGCAAATAAATTAAAAGCCATTCAAAGTCTAGGAAATGAACTAGTTGTTAAAAAGTAGTTAAATAATAAATTTTAATCATCTAATGTAAATAATAATAAAAGTAAAAAATTATAAATTGCTTATTACTATAATGTTTGTGAATTAGATCATGATGCACATTCACATATTTCTATTCACAAGTTTAGAAAATTTCTTCAAGGAAAAGATCTTATATATAAAAATTTAACAAACAACATAAATATGTGTGCTCTTGATGATCCATAAGAAAATGAAAGTGATTATGTTTTTAATACTAGAAATAATGATTATAACTCTTTTCAAAATAACAAAATAGAAAATAATGATTCTTCTTCTAATGATAAAGGTAAAATGATTCATAATAATGCTTCAAGTAATTCAACTGATAATTCTTTTCAAAATATTCTTTTATCAACTTGTTATAATAATAGTCAATTTCAAAATTATAAGCCTAAATAATTTCGACAAACTAATGCTGAAAACTATAATATAATTGATGGTTTATCTATAATCAAAGATAGATTTTTCTTACTACAAGCAGCTAGTCTTTCAGAGTAACTAGATAAAATAAATGAAACTATTAAAAATCCTAAAACTAATTTATGATTACAAGAAGAAGAAAATAATTAAAAACCAATTATTTTTGTTCAAATTTATAATTCTCCTTTGGACTATATGCATCCCTTTTATGTTTTGGTTAAAATTGATAATAAAGTAATCCATAATTTATCTTAGATATGGGTGTTTCAAAGAATATAATGCCTAAATTTATTATAGATCAATTAGGTATATATTATGAAACTAATAATAGGAAAATTAATGGATTTGATTCTAGACAAACTAAAAGTTGTGAAAAGTTTTGAGACATAATCATTAAGATTGTTCAAGAAGAAAGAATTATGTGCATGACTAATGTTTAATTTTTAGACATTCCTAGTAATTATGTTATGTTATTAGGAAGGGATTGGTCAAAAGTAACTGATGTTTTTATTATAAAATATATCACATGGGTTCCTTTTAGTAATGAAATTACTTTCATAAAAAGAGAAGATTAGTCTAGTACACTTATAGAGTCATCCACTTATTTCAGTATTGTTTATGTTGAGACAAGAATTGGGACTTATGAATTTTTAAATTTAGATGAACCAAAAAATTAGCATGAAGAATTCTTTGAGAAAAATATTTTATGATCACTTTGTTTTGATGGAGCTTGTTCTCAACAAGGTAATGGTGTTAAAATTTGCTTAAATTTTTTTTGGTAAAATATTTAGTTTTGCTTGCAAAATATCATTTGAAAACACTAATAATACAATAGAATTTAAAGCATTAAGTTTAGGTTTGGAAAATATATTGAACTCAATATTAAACATCTATAAGTCTTTGGAGATTTTGAATTAGTTTGATAAGTTCAAAAAATTTACAAAACTAATCAAACTTATCTGCATCATTATACTCAAAAGTTTTGATCTTTACTTGAACATTTTGAGGCATTCAATATTACTAATATTCTTACAGAATATAATATTAGAGATAAAAAGGCTTGTTGTTTTTGGATCTAAACCAACTCTAAGTGAGAGTGAACTAACCACATAGTTCTCTTATGCTGAAAATTTTTGACCTAAAATTCATGATTTGAGTGATAGTTGGCCTATTTTTAGTTGTGATGAACACATAGATTCTTTCATTAAAGGTAATTTGTTTTATCATGATGATTACATATTGAATTTTATAGATTATTTTCAATTAAGTACTAATAAATTGCCTATTAGTTTAGTAAGTTTAGAATCTATGTTTATAGCTAATAATCATCTTAATATTTCTAGAATGGAAGAGATTTTCAAGAAAATTGTAGGTGAAATTATTCCTATCAATTTAGGTACAGAAGAGGATCCTAAACATGTTTATTTGGGAATTCAAGTTACTATAAGTGAGAATATAAAATTTATTAAGTTATTTAAAGAATGCATTGATGTGTTTGCCTGGTCATACAAAGATCTTAAAGGTTATGGTATTGATATTATTAAACATGATATACCTATAAAACCTGGAATTAAACCTATAAGATAAAAAACTAGGAAGAATTATATCTTTATTAGAGGACACTATTAACAAAGATCTAGATAAAATGATTGATGATGGTTTTATTTTACCTATAAAATATTCTTTATTGGTAGCTACTTTAGTGTCAGTTAGAAAGAAAAATGGTGATATTAGATTGTGTGTTGATTTTAGAGATTTTAATAAAGCTAGCATTAAAAATAATTTTACTCTACCAAGTATTAATCATATTTTGTAACAAGTTACAAATTATAAATGATGTAATTATTAAATAGATTTTTTAGTTATAATCAAATTTTTGTAAACCCTGAAGATAGACATAAGACTAATTTTACTACTCATAGAGGGATTTTTGCTTATAATAGAATGTTTTTTCATTAATGAATGTAGGAGCTACTTTTTAAAGAGCTATACATACTATTTTTGATTGTTTTATTAGCATTGTTATTTAGGTATATATTGATGATCTAACTATTCATTCAAAAATATGAAAAAAGCATTGAGATAATCTTCGCGAAGTTTTTACAAGATGTAAAAAGTATGAAATTTATTTGAATCCAAAAAAATCAATTTTTGGTGTTACTGAAGGTAAGTTATTAGGACATATTATTTCTAAAGATGGAATTTTTTAAAATATTAAATATATTAAAGCTATTAAAGAGTTACCTCCTCCTAAAGATCAATCTAGTTTAAGTTCTTTCTTTGATAAAATAAAATTTGTTAGAAAATTTATATTAGATTTTGTTGATAAGTCTAATTCTTTTCAATTATTTATTAAGAAAGATAAAATTTATACTTAGGATGAAGGTATTTAACATTCAATAATGTTAAATATGTAATTACAAGTGTTCAAGTTCTTGCTAAACCAGATTTAAATAAACCATTCATTCTTTATGTTAATGCTACTATAAAAAAAATTAGATTTTTTGTCACTCAAGAGTTTGAAAATAGTGATAAAAAACAATCGATTATATGAGTCAAGATTTAAAATATGCTAAAAATTAAAGTACCCTCTTATTGATAAATTTATTCCCATTGGTTTCCTCTTTGATTAAATTTTGGTATTTGTTAATGGGAAACAAAGTTTTTATGTGATCTAATGTGCCTATTTTATCTTATCTTTTGAAACAACCAACCATTCAAAGAAAGCTTTTTAAATGGATATTACAAGTTTAAGAATTTTATTTTGAATTCAAAACTTCAAAAATAATTAAAGGTAATGATTTGGAAAAACATTTAGCTAAAAATGCTTCTTTGAATATTAATGTTTTAGTCTTGTTAGTTGATGATAATTTAAATACGAATCCTCATTTAAAGACCATAATTTTTTTTATTTTTTTAAAAAATTTAAATTTGGTCTAGAGGTGAATGAATGAGATTGTATATTGGCTAAAGATGACTAGTATCATGATTTAATCTTTTATTTTTAGAATCAAGACTATCTTAATAATTTTGATAAGAAGTAAAGATGTTACTTGTATTTACAAGATTTAAATTTTTGTTTTCTATAAGTTATTTTATTTTATCGAAATAAAGATGGAGTTTTATTAAGATTCCTTATGAATGAAAAAAAATTAAAAAGTTATTAGAGTTTGCCATGAAATAAATTATGGTAGACATTATGATAAAAAAAACCACTACTTATAAGATTTTAAGAGTAGGTTGTTATTAGCCTACTCTATTTCGATATGCTTATAAGTTTTTTTGTTCTTGCATGTCATGTCAATTATTTGATGGTAGAGACAAGTCACGTATAATGTATTTAAATCTTATTATATCTAAAAAATCATTTATAAAATGGGGCATTGACTTTATTTTAGATATATTTTCTGATTCATTTATTGGTCATAGATATATATTAAAAGCAACAAATTATTTCACTAAGTGGCTTGAGGCCAAAGCACTTAAAAGTTCTGTAATAGGTGAAGTAATCTAATATTTAGAAAATTAGACTTTCTCTAGATTAGGAGTTCCTTATGAAATTATTTCTAATAATGGACCTTAATTTGTTTAGATTGAATTTCTAAAATTTATGGAAAAATACTCTATTATATGTAGTCATTCATCTAGATATTACCCTCAAGATAATGGTCAAGCTAAATCAATGAATAAAAATCTAATTTTAATCATGAAGAAAATAATTTATAAAAATAAAAGGAATTGGCATCTTAAAATTTTTGAATCTTTATGGGATAATAGAACTATTGTTAAGATAGCAACCAATTTTTCACATTTTATGTTATCATATGGATTTGACGCCTCTTTATCAATAAAACTTTAGATTTCTTCAGTTAGAATTTCTTTATAATATATTGCTAAAGATATAAATTTTATTGAATAAAGATTGCATAATCTAATAGCTCTTGATGAATCTAAAAAAACATCATTGTAGAAATTAGAAAGAGATAAACAAAAATTGAAAAAGTTTTTTGATAAGAAAATTTTTAATAAAAAGTTTAAATTTGGTGATCTAGTTTTATATTGGGATAAATCTCATGAAGATATTGGTAAACATCATAAATTTGATTCATTATGGCTTGGTCCTTATTGAGTTACAATTGTACTTGGAAATAATACTTTTCATTTGAAAGATCTTGATGGAAATTGGTTATGTTATTCAGTGAATGACCATCACTTAAAATTATTTCATGATTAGCTTCTTTTCAGATTTGTTTGTTTCTTTATTTTTCTTGTTTTATTTATGATTATTTTCTTTGCTATCTTTTTCTACTATTTCTTTTTTTGGTTTTTTTGTTTGCTTTCTATTGTTGCTTACTTTTACTTTTGAAAAGATCAATAAGTTCTGAAAATGGATGAAGTTTCACATTATGAAGGAAGAATGTGAAGATGTTGAAATTCTACTATATGTATCAATTATTTTTAGATATTACTCTTTGTAAATTTAGTTTTATTTATGCATGAATAATATATTTTGCTTTGTAACTAGTTATTGAAGTAATATTTGATTTTTAGAGATTATATTTAAAGTATTTGTATTATTCTATGCATACATCCCAAACATCCTTACTATATCATTCCTGAACTTCCTTACTATATATATATATATATATATATATATATATATATATATATATATATATATATATATATATATATATATATATATATATATATATATATATATATATATATATTGTGTATGTCATGATGAATATGATATTATGAGTTTGGTATAGGTGGAATCTAATGTTAATTTTTAAATATTAAATTATTTCCTAAGGATATTAAGCATCCTAAGGGGTTATAAGTTGGAAAAATTAACACTTCATTATGCTAAGATCCTATTATAAATATCCTAAGTTCTAATGTAATCTAGTTTAAAGGTCCTAATAGTCACTTGAGGCTTATTCATTCCCAAAATTTTATGAACTAAGGTTATGATATTTGATTAAGGCATAACACTTTTGTAGGATCATAAAGGATTTATGACATAAATTTTTATTAGTCTAAGGCATATTGAATAAATTCATCAGTTGGCAAGTTGAGTTGGAAAGTTGAATTGGCAGTCTATTTGGTGGACTTCATGGCATGTTAGTTGGTAGGGTGAGTTAATACAATGCATGATATAGGTTTCAATATCTTGGTAAGATTGTGGTTTAAATAATTTAATGAATTTTTTACTTGCCTAAAATCTCAAAAAATGATAAGATATTTAGCAAGCATATTGGTTATTTCTAAGTTTGATGGCATCACTAAGTTGGTTGGTGGAATGCTAAGTACCAACCTCAATTTTAATGAGTCAATGGTGATTGAGAACATAATCACGATAGTTAATTTTAAAGACTTGGCTTAAATATATCATTATTTTCATTATTTTGGTCATTATGTGAAGCTTTCTTATGAAAACAACACTATGTTGAATTAGGGTTTGGTGTTGAAGATGAAATTTGTGAGAGGAAAGTTACAAATAAATACATATAGGTATGTCAATAACAAGTTAAATGAGTTTTGAATAAGGTTATGAGTTATTTTAATTATTTTTCTAGTTTCATGGAATGATTTTTTTTTTAATTTTCATGTTTTGATAAGTTGTCTTAAGATCTGCATGTATGATATGGGAAGTTAAAAGGGCTTGCAATTTTGTGGTTGTCATGTTTTCTCTATACATGAGATATCGATAAAAATGGCTTTATTTTATGATATATAATCTTGATAGATGATGAGATAAAGAGTATATTTATATCAGATTGATTTGAGTATGGTTTTATTTTAAATGAATAATAGGGAGTAGATATCTTGAATGCATATAGTGGTTCTATCATTTTGGTTGAGAGTAAAACGGTATTTTGAACACATCAATTATAGTTTTAAAATAGTGTTTGGTGTTTTAATTTTTTGAAGCCATAGTTTTGTGCATACATAAGGTTTTATGTAAAAATGAACTTTGTTTGTTTATTTTTATGAATATTTGAAAAGGTTCAATCTAACATAAAGAAATGATCTAAAGAAAAAGAATACGTTTGAATGGTTTTAAAATAGTAGTATTCAATGGTGGCTTTGTTTTATTTTGAAATTTAGTTTCATATATTTATGGATCTTGAAGTAAAATTCTACATGGTTATGTCGTGAAAATTTATGTGTTGATCTTTGTCTATGAAATAATGGAGGCTATTATTGGACTTTTACATCTCAATTTTGGGTTTTGAATCATTTTTGTTATAATGATATGATGGTATTCTAACATATTGAGACCATAAACTTTATGCATGTTTAGGGTTCATAAATGATGAAATACTAGAAAGTCTAATGGATTTTTTTTTTTTTTTGAGTATAATGGAAGATTTTCAAAATATTTTCATGGATAGTTTTTATCTTGACATAGAAAGATATGCTTGGGTTTTTATTCAAAGTTTTGGAAATAAATTGTAGTAAAAGAAGTGATTGATAGATTTCTTGGTAGGCTGGTATATGTTATTTCTTAGTTTCAAAATCATGTAAAATATACAATTATTCAATGTGATTTTTTGGTCATAGTTACATGAAATTTAATGGTTTTAAAATGAACAAAACTTGATGTTTTAGAATAATTGTTTTACCAAATTATGAGTTTATTATTTAAGTTTTGACATATAGATTGAAATGAAATATAATCTATAATATTCTAGTTTCATTTTAAAGGGTATTAAGGTTGCTAAAAGTTTTAGAATATTATGTTAATATGATTCTCAATTTGCAATAATGACTTGGGAAATGCTTTGATGGCTTAGTTTCTTTTTAAAATTGAGAAAAGATATGTGGTTTGAAATTTGAGAAATACATTTCATGAATAGTACTTTGTGTAAATATTTCTTTCAATTATGAGAATTGGTTCAATTTATATTCTTAGATACTTTTCATATAATGGGAATAGAAAATCATGAAGATATGTCAGAATAATTTTAAAATAAAATTATGATAATACAATTTTATTTTGAAGTTGTAGTTGTTTTTTCAATTATATTTTGATGAAATCAAAATAAAATATTGTGAGGATAGTTGACACAATTGGAACAATTCATTTTTTTCAGTCAATAGATAGTTCAAAGGTTTTTATTAATAATAGATTTTATAGGTGACTATGTATTCGATATATAGAAGTAAAGCTTGGTTTCATATTAAATATATACATGTTAGTTTTTTAGTCATGTATAATCAATTTTTGAAAATATTTCAAATATATAGGATGTTGATCTAGGATCAACCCTAATCAGGTAGAGATAGTGATAATTAAGGTTGGGGAAGAAAATAGACTTTTGGTAGCATGAATCAATAGAGCCTGAATAGACAATTCTCAAGGGGAGGTTTTAGGGCTAGGATATTTGGCCCTATGAATGCTAATAAGGGATCTAAAATTTCAATCTACCTTGATGTAATAGATCCCAAATTATGAAATGTTTTGAATAATTTACCTTTTAGCCCTACAAACAATAGGGGTGATAGAGGATTTCACAACCATAGATTTGGAGCTTGGTCTCATTCCCATAGTAGTTATTCTCACTAATTGTATAATAATACACATTAGTTGTTAGTTCAGTCACCTATCCCATAAATAATCTAGAATGTTAATAAACCATAACATGTTAATGAATCCACTCATCTAGACTCTAAAATATCCTCTGCCAAGAACTTTTTCAATCTTGCCCTACTTTTTTTCTAATGAACTCTCACCATCTTAGAGAGATATTATTTTAGAGTGAAAAAAAATAAGTTTAAAAGAGCCTATTTTAAGTTTTAGGAAACACAGTCTTGAAATTCATCCAACCACTTCAAAAAAATAGTAAGATAGTCAAAATGACACTAACACTCCAGTTGACATCAGAGTTATCAATAAGATTGGTGGATGATCCCACAAGTTACTTGGGAATGAACATGGTTCATCTTCTAGTAGTTGAGATGGACTATAATGAGTGTATGAATGAGCAAGCACACCCAATGATTAGGGTCCTTTCTAATTATAATGATTATTATATGTCAATAGGTTAAATTTTTATTTTATCAGTTGAACTTTAAATTGTTGAAACTTAAGTACTTTCATATTTGATACTTTGATTTTAATATTTTGATTTTTTGGTTATGATGTTTTGAAATTACAATAGACTTTAATTTTATAATATATATAATATGACTAAGTAATTTTTTAAAAATATGCATTATGGTATTAATATAAATAATAATTTTATTAACTTTGATTTATCTATTTATTTATTGAAATATGTTATTCTATTTTATTATCAATTGATTAAGGTCCCCACTTGTTAGGAAGTACCTGGTCTATATTCAAATTTTGATCCATTAAAGACTTTTAAGTCTAAAATAACCTTAACTAATAACTATCTATATTAATTGACTTTTAAAAAGTCAATTAGTTAATTTAAACTAGTAACTAACTAATGTTAGTTACAACTTCTTTTTCCAACCAAATTTGAAGCATAAAAGGAGATCAAGGGTTCATTTAAAAAAGAGGAACAATAAAGGTATTGAAGACTTATATATTGTGAATTCAATAATTTATCTCTCTATCTTGTATGCAACTTCTCTAAGATAACATTACTTTTATAGATAAATCAAATGGTATTTTCTTTGATGGTTGAGTAAATTGCTTAGGCAATCCAAGTATATCTAGTTTTATATTATCATTTATAACAAATTATCTAAATTTTTTCAAGTTTAACATATTTTGAGGATTGATATTTTCAATCCTAAATGTAGAATCCAAGTATTTATAACAGATTATCTTTTGATGATGATTGATCTTTTGACATTTTATTGATTGATTTGATTGTAAAATTTATCTCTCAAGATATTTTTTAATTAAAGATGTTGGTTTATAAAATAAAATTTATCTATTTCACTAAGATGATTTTCTCTATTGAGACCACATGTTTTATCTATATTGCACTTTATATTGACTTTGACTTTAACTAAATTTAATCTGATTTAGATTAATCTTTAATTAATCTAATTTCTTTTTTAATTTCCTTTAGTTTTAATATATTTTACTTTAATTTTATTTTATTTTATGTTTATTTATGTTTTTATTTAAATTGGTTTCCTATATTAGTCTCCTTTATTTAGTTTCTTAGAGTTGGACTTAGTTAGATTTTAGATTAGTTAATTTTTATATTTATTTTAGATTTAGATTATTTTCATTTTTTAGACTTAATTAAGTTATATTAAGTTTTTTATGTTTAGTTTAATACTTTATTTCTTTAAATAGTTTGTTATTTCATTCTTAGTTTAGTTGGTGTCCTGTTTATTTGTAACTAATTTAGTTTGTTGGTTATTGTTTGTTTGTGTCTCTTGTGTGTTGATTTCTTCTTGGTTGTTTACTTTATATAAGATTAGTTCATGTTAGATTTATATTAATTTGATTTTTACTTAATATTTGATTTATTATCTTGGTGTTATTCGAAGGTTACTACAATAGAAACACGATATTACTTTGAAATATATTATATTATTAAATCAGATTTCTTTCCTTCAAGAGATTGTCTAGTTCATAGGACTTCTTTGTTGGATAGGATAGATTACATATTCATATCTAAAATGATGCATTATTTGATAAGTCAATTTATAAACCTTCACATATTTAGGATTGTAATTAAACCTTTAGAACCCTACTATTATATTTTTATGATTCTAACTTAACATTCACAATAGGTGAAAGGGTTGATTAGTTGATGGTATAATTTTCATCATCAATAGAGTCTACTGAGCCAATTAGAGCCTTTAACATAAGATTCCAAAAGATATATAGTCAAGATGACAAGGAATATAAACCCAATGTCTCATTACCCTTTGAATTTACATTAATATCTTGGACTATATGGCATTTGTATTTCTTCATGGAACCCCTAGTATTAATTCAATACTGCTAGCCTATGATGAATCTATTAATATTGATATGTAGTTGAATCCCAAGTTAAAAGATTTAGATCCACCTAATATTGGTCCTAATTTTATAGCCCTAAATCTTATTCCATATGCTAATCAAAATGTTGTGGCTCAAAATTAGAACCAAGTATATGAATAATTACCTCAAGGCCATGTTCCACCTAACCAAAAATCCATCTTTCTAAATAATCCTATGTCTACTCTTAATTTGCAAAATCAAAACTAGTCATTGATATAAATAAATATTGATACAACCCAATGTAATACTTCTAATTATACAAATTCATAATTGGATTTTATCTAACAAATAGTGAATTAGCTCAACAATGAGCTCTTGAGCATGCAAAATGAAAGGGAAACATCATGGGGAAAAATACCAATTAGAATTTTTTATATCAAAGATATAACAAATATTTAATACATATTGAAACAAAATGTAACAAAATCCACCTAACAAGATGATTAAAATAAAAATCTTGGAAACAAACTGCTTAATTATTGCCAAGTCTAAAATACATAACAACATGGTGAGTTGGACTACATAGATTTATACACTACTTTTTAGATATTTCAGAAGGAAATGGATAGGTGTGAAGGTTTTCCAAATCATATAAATCCACCTCCTTTCACCATTATAGGTCTTTCCAATCGAACAAAGGTCTTTGAAACATGATTTCCCCTTCTTAGTAGAAGATGAGAATTAACCTAAAAATATAAAACTGATTAAATCCATGAATTTAAATAGTTCTAGAAGAAAAAATATAACTTGAGGATTAAATAACCTATTACTAATTTGATGCATCCAAATAACAATGCTACTACTCCTTTAGATCCTAAGGAAAACAATAATCTTAAGCTATAAAAAGACATGATCAGGAACAAAGTGTAGAGCCACATAGTAAAGGTGGATATAATATAGTGGAAGATACAGATAAAATCGATCAAATATTTGTCTTCATGAGCTATCTAAAATTACTAAACAAAAATAATTATTTCTAAAGGCCTTGTCTAGGATACCATCTACTAACAAATCAAAGGATGTTCACACCAACATGGTCATTTACAAAGGAAATCCTAAAGTACCACCTTTTATAATAACCATCAATATGTTTGGTTAGAATGTTCATAATTATTTTATTGACTCAGGTACCTTAGCAAATATGATTCCCATAATTATATGTAATAAAATAGGTTTAACCCTAGATAAATCTAAAAGAGTGGTCTTACAATTAGATACATCCTAAATATCATGTGTTGGGGAGTTAAAAAATTTACACATATAAATTTCCTATAAGCCACATGTATAATAGCACATGGACAATCTAGGCATTGACATTATTGAATATTATGTATTTTTATTAATTAATGATTGGTTAAAGACACTAAATGGTTACATGGAAAAGGAATTCTCACATATTGGCTACCTTGTAATGGACTATCTAATTGGATCTGAGTGGACCAAGAATTAAAAAAGTACTTAATTACATAATATAATTATAAAAATGATAAGGTTGACTTTTCATCCTCACATGAATGTGTTTACATGTTTACTACAAAGCATCAATGTCATGAACAAGATTTTTCAAGTCCTTCACAATTATGGAGTCTACACTTTGACAATGATAGATCGAAGAAAGGTTCTAGTGTTGGCATAGATTTTATCGAGCTATATTAAAATAATATCTATAAGAATATAAATTGTAGTTCATATACACCAATAATTTAGTGGAGTATGAATGTCTAGTTATGGTTTTATGATTTATACTAAAACACAGTGTCAAGTAACTACAAAAATTCAGTGATTCAAAACTAGTCAAATACATCATAAGGAAATATCAGTGCAAGATTGATTATTTGAATAAGTATAAACAAAAATATTAGGATATTATTTAATCCTTAGAATCATTAAACATTATATTCATTCCAAAAGAATAAAATCAGACATCAAATTCACTAGAAGCTTCAACTCCCAACTAAGCACCACTGTAAGAATCTAAAGTATAGAGGTTTTGTGGAGCTGGTCCCTTGCCCTTCCATCCTATAAAATGTGGAGAACATATAGGTATTTTATGATGATTACTATATAATATATTTTATGATTAAATATGGATCCTTTGAATCTCAAATAATAGATTTAAATGATTATGAACTTATGAACATAGAAGACCTCGAAAAACATGACATCTTACAATTGAAATAGAATCATATAACAATGAGAATTGTCTCATTAGAGTGATATTTTTACATGGATTAATAATATAAAAAATAAAAATATTCCAAAATAAGTGAATCATAATTTATAAAAGATAACTTGGGAACTAACAACCACCCTCAGTATGTCAACATTGGCTTGAGTTGAACTGAAAGTGAGAAACAAAAATTTAAGAGTTTTCTCACATAATACAATAATGTGATAGATTGGACATATGAGAATAAATATTTCCTTGGACATATGAGGATCTAAAAAAAATGGATCTTAAGGTCATCAAAAATACTATCCATTTAAAATCATAACACAAGCTCTTCAAGCAACAACAGAGGCTAGTAAATCCAATTTTATAGCACCTCATTCAGATATAAGTTTATAAGTTAATGTATTCTAAGATTAAGTTTCCAATCATTCATTTCTCCTAGGTTTATAAATTATTTCCAATCAGGAAAAAATATGGCAAAATTAGGCTATGTGTTGATTTCAAGAACTTGAATATATCACTAGAAAATTATAACTATTCTTTTTCCTCCTTCGATGAGGTGATTCATATGGTTAGTGGGTCTAAATTATATCCCTCCTAGATTTATTTTTTGACTATAATAAAGTTTTAGTGGAAGAAAAATATATAATGAAGTCTTATTTTACATAAAAATGGGGCATGTTTACATATAAAAGGATGGATTTTGGACTAATTAATGTAGGAGCAACCTTATAGTGTGCCATGGACTATGATTTCTTAAGGACTTATTGGGAAGTAAATCATCATCTACATGTATGATCTCACCTTATTTTCTATTAACATGATTGATCATGTAGATCATCTACAAAAGGTATTTGACAGATGCAGAAGATATGGAATATTAACAAATCCAAAGAAGAGAATCTTTGTAATTACTAAAGAGAAGTTGTTAGGTCATGTCATTACCAAAGATTGGATTATTGTTGACATAAAATTAATATAATCCATTTAAAATATAACACCTTATAATAACAATAAATAATTAAAGTCTTTCTTTGTTAATATAAACTTTTTGAGAAAATCCATTTATAGATTTGTAGAGATTGTCAAGCCACTGAATTTCATGTTGAAGTAAGATGCCAAAATATAATTGATAACTAAATCTAATGAAATAATTTAAAGAATACTATTATTATATATCTAGTTTTAGTTAACCCTAATTTTACTAAGGATTTATTTCTTTATTAATTTTCTATAGAACACACTATAAAAACAATGATCACAGAAAAGGTAGATCATAATGAACACCCAATAGCCTTCATGAGTAATAACTTAAAAAAGTAAAATTAAAATATTTAGTGATAGATAATAATATATATTCATTGGTCAATGTAGTGAAGAAGTTCAAGCATTACATCCTCAGGAATAAGGCATATGCCATTGTTCAAGCTCCAACCATTAATATCATGCTTGGCTAGAATGAATTAAGAGAAAGGAGAGGTAAGTAGATGAAAAAACTAGATGAGTTTGACCTTGAAATAAAACTGACCAATATGTTGCAAGGCCAAATAATCATCCAACTCATGATTAAGATAATTCCATGCATTCATATTAATCATATCAATAAAAAAAGGTATTTGGTGGTAATTGGTACACTCATATAATCCATGACTTACTCTTAGGTACGTGTCCCCTTGAGTTGAACAAAGAGAAAAGGTGATCCCTCAAGCTCAAGTCAACTCATTATATGATTAAAAAGGGATTGTTTTATATAAAAAATTATAAAGGAATTTACTTGAGGTGTGTGTCAAGAGAATAAGATGTGGATATCTTGGATAATTTTCATCATATAATAAGAAGTGGACATCCTTATAAGAATGTTATAGAATATTGAGAATGGGATATTATTGTCCTACAATTTTTAGAGATGCCCATAATCATGTCATAACATGGCATTAATGTCAAATATTTGGGAAAAAAGAGGTGCATGCTTCCATGCTTTTATAACTAGTCATTTATGGATGTCATTTTTCTCAATGGGGTCTGGTATTTGTTGAAGTGATCAATCTAAACTCTTATACATGCCGTAAATTTATCCTAACAACCATTTATTATTGTACTAAATGGACAAAGTCTATGGATACAAATAATTATAAAGTGAAATATATGATAAAGTTCCTACACACACACACACACACACACACACACACACACACATATATATATATATATACATACATATATATACATATATACATATAATATATATATATATACATACACACACATATATATATATGTATATATATATATATATATATTTATATATATATATATATATGTATATATATACATATATATATGTATGTATGTATGTATATATACATATATATATATGTATGTATGTATATATATTATATACATATATATATATGTATATATATATATATATACACACATATATACATACATACATACATATATATATGTATATATATATATATATGTATATATATATATATATATATATGTATGTATATATATATATACATATATATATGTATGTATGTATATATATACACATATACATATATATATATATATACTTTATTTATGACTCCAATATCTTTGGTTTATGATAGTGGTCTAAACATTTCAATCAGTTGAATTTATAGAATGGGCCCATGATAACCAAATTACAATAAAATTTTCATCAAACTATTATCCATAAGGGGATGGAGTTACTAAGTCCACCAAAAGAAACATAATTAATGCCATTAATAAATAAGGGCAAGTTAAACCTAGGGAATACCACCTGCTACTAAAGTATGCACTATGGGTATACAAAATGAGACATAAGCAATCCCTTAAGGCTTAACCTTTTATTCTAGTGTACGGAAAATAACTAGTTTTTCTCATAAATATTAAACTACCAAAGTATTAGTTCATGTAAGAGCCTATGAGAGAAAGATTAAAGGATCCAATATAGGATACTTAACATGTACCAAATGGAATATTCAAAAATTAAATCATTGCATACATTCAACAAGCACCAGGACATTATCAAAAAATGGTTTAGCAAAAGATATAAAATCAAGGCTTTTAGGATTTCAAACTTACTGATTTTAAGGGATAAGGCACATGACAAGATAGGACAACATGAAAACTTGAATCATTTATGTATTAATCCATACCAAGTCTCATAATCTTAGGTAACTATGTTTTTCATTTCAAGGACCTCAAAGGTAATGACCTCACTTTTCCAGTCAATGGATAGTATGTGAAACATCATTTCATGAATGCTCCAACTAGATATGATTTGAATGACTGTGAGTTCAAGTATATAACTAGTATTAGATTAGGTTTACTATTTTCTAGAGTAGATTTATGGTTTCTTGTTATTTGTTTTCCAACGTATATTTATTATTTTCTTAGATTAGTTTCATGTTTTCAACATTTGATTTCATAGTTAATTTTACTACTTTATAGATTATCTGTATTAAAATATTAGAATATTCCAATAAACTTCTTAAGATATAATAATGAAATACCTACCAAAATAAATGGTATGAATCAAGAATTACACAACCAACATTCACCAAGATTTTTTTTGATATTACTTTAAGAAATCCTAGGTTAAGGTATGTGTTATGATTGAAATCAAGTTTTTATATGGATTGAATAGATTGACCATGTATTTGAGAGTTTCTCTGATATATTCATGAAAATTTTAGAAAGACTTTTCATTTTCAAAGATCAACTACACTATTACATGCTAAAACATGGATGTGAGAGAATAAACATTAAAATGGATATATGATGATAGGGGCATATTGATTAAAAAAAAAGGTTTTCTTATACATGTACCAAGATAATGGTAGTTCCCAACCCTTATTCCATTTGTTTTTTAAAAAAATACAAACTTATATAATTAGGGTGATCCGAGTAATCTCTAATGTGGATATGTATGCCAGACTGGTAGTAGAGTAATGTTTAAAGTGGAATCATAGGTATCTATGTCGAGGATATGTATGCTTGGATAGTAGTATAGAAATGCCTAGGCTTCCCTTAGTGTTATTTATAAAATTAAAAATCAAAATGAAACCTAAAGTGTTCATTGAAAAAAATCTCATAAAAAAGGGTAAATGAGTTCTAAAAAATTACACATAAATCCTAGGAATGAAAATGGTTAACATGTTGTATGAATAATTTAGAGTTTCTTTTAGCTTTCTAGTCTAATTTTTATTTTATTGTAAAGAGTAAGGTTATTTTATAATGCATTAACAAAGATTCTATGTTCTCAAATACTATAGAGTATTTCCCCACTAAATCACCATTTATTTTTCCCCAACACACCTATTTTTTAAATTCAAATAGGGACCCATTATTATAAGACCATCTTCAAGGTCTAGATGAACCTTAGGATTCTAAAATTAAATTTATCCATTCAACCTGAGATTTCTTCAAGTTTTATTTTACATTTATAAATAAAATTCAAAGCTTGGGCATGATATAAAAATTTATTTATTTATCTACATTAATTTTTCTTGAAAATTTTACTCCAAAATTGAATTTTCAAATTTATGGACTAATAAAGCTAATAAAGTTATATTCTAGTGCATTTTGAATTTTTAATGTGTAAAATATTGATTATAAGGATGCAACTTATTGATAAATTCCAAAAAAACTACACATATTGTCTATGTGTCGACATCACAGCTACACATGATATATATTTCAATCTTCTAGCCTACTCCCTTTACCTAATCTCTAGATTCCTAAGATTAAGATAAGTGACATGATCTTGGAAGCTTGAAAACCAATTAGGACAATTATAATTCCAAAAGTATAAATTCTTTAGATTAATGAGATTCATATATATGACATGATCTTGTCAACTCAAAGCCTATCAGTTGAAGGTAAAATTTCAAGGTTTTATTCATTCCAAATCCCCAAGATTTTTTCACATGGCATGATAAAATTCATTTTGAGCATATTTAACCATAATAAAATAGACTTATATTATATTTTTTATATATCCCATGAAACGTACATGTGCCCTCATATCAAAATACTAGATCTTGAGAGTCAAAGATATAGCAACAAAGTTTTATTCCCCAAAAAATAAAGATCCATCCATGTGGTGTGATCCCAAAAGCCTAGATCCTAATAAGACCAAGTAAAACTCCAAAAGTTATAAGTCTCTAAGTTAACGAGAGTCATCCATATGTTGTGATCTTGGAATCTTGGGACTTGTCTAGTCGAAGGTACATTTATAAAGTTCTATTTTCTTCAGATTCCCAAGGCCTATCTATGCATCATCATCCTAGAAGCATAAAAAATGTTAAGAGGAAGGTAAAAAAATCAAAATATAGTAGATTATCTAGAAGGATGAGATATGTCCATGTGGTATGATATTGTTATCCCATATATGATCATTGAAAGTACAATGTTAGAGTTATATGAACCCTAGAGCCTTGAGATTATACCATGTATCACCATCTCAATCACATGGTTCCTATTGAGAATAATTATTTGGTTTAAATCTAAAATATCCATGGATTCCATAGATCTTTTCAAGTGAAAAAATATCATTAATTCACAACCCATTGAGTATGAAAAGTAGAATTAGAAAAAGCTAAAGAGCCTCAAGTAAGCAATATTGAAATAAGTGTCATAATGTTATAGGTGTATAACTAGAATACAAATGTAAGAATTGATAGATATAAAAAACTAATGTACAAGAAATAGACAAGTGGAATTTTGATGATGGCTAAGCATTCACAATGAATGAAAATTTGCCACATGATAAAAGACACCAACCAAAGCTGACTTGCAAATTTCAAATCAAAATGGGAAGAAAGGCTAAAATATATTGTTACATTAACTTAAAAAAACTTAGGCATTCAAATATCAATATTTAAGTGACATAAGAAAAATACTAAGGACATCAAATCACTTTTCCATTAATCAATAAATTACAAACTACAAATTTGTGTCACCAAGTTATTGAAATACCTAACTTTCCTGATAAAGAATTTATGAATCACTCTAACTAGATTATAATAAATTTTGTATTATAATAATATATTCCTCATCTTGATCATATAACTAGTGGTCCTCTCAATATTGTTACATAGGAGGGACTAATTATTTAGACATAATTTTTGACAAAGGAGGATTACAATTCCCTCATTATTCTACCCTATGGGATAAGCTAGATGGAATCGAATAATATTTAGCCTAGGACCTATTAGCATGAATTTTTGCATGAAAAAACATTATAGGATCATCTCATCAATCACCTCTCTTGAAATTAGGTTATGGGTAATATCCCCAAGGTTTTTATCTACCTCATATAGGTACATTACTCTACACTTAGTAGCTCATTGTGATCACTTCATTCAATGGGCCTTTGTTGGTTCAGCCTTCATACTTTAGATTTTATTTTAACAAGTTTTGTGTACTTAAAAAATGTAAAACAAGAATGTAAATTTATAGTTTTATTTAATTAAATTTTGTATAATTGTTGAAAATATATAAACATGCAATCAACATGGTTTTGTTCAATTTCAAATTAGCATGTGTAGGGTTTTATTTTATTTTTGTGAGGTTGATTTTTCCATTCACTCATTGATTAATCATTCAAAAATGTAATGGAAAAATGAAAAATATGTTTAATCAATCAAGAGATACATTAGGAACAAATTATGTAAATTCAAACCCTAGACTAACATTTGATAAAGAAAATAAAAAAGATAAAAGGGAATAGAGAGAAAATCCTAGAGGAAAATGGATCCAAATTTGGAATCATTTTATCTAATGAAACCCATGAAATTGGTCTCCCTCTTGGATAGCATACACATAACCAGTGATGTATCTAATTAAATAGTTAAGGGATCAAAGATCAAGAAGAAAAGAATATAATACACCCATATTACACACATAAGTAAATGTAAAAAAAATCAATTCCGGCTTGTATATATTAAATAAAATATTTTATTAATAGCACAATAGAGTTACAATGATAATTTGAATACAAATTTACATATCAACTCCATAGGAAAACAAGACAGGGAGGAAACTAAAAGTAAAATATAGAAAATAAATGACCCATTCAATGTCCCTTAGGAGAGAAAAAAATCCTATCCATTTAAAATGAGATTCAACCAATAAATAGGGTCTAAAACTTCCAAGGGAGGGAGTTTTCCCTCCAAAATGCCTAGATAAATACCAAATTGTTACTTTAAGTTTGATTACCAAAGGAGTGAAATAAAATCTCCCTTATATACCTAACTAAAATTTTGGGGCTTGATTAGGTATAGGGAGTTAGAATATTTTGAAGCTAGGACAAATTTTTGTGGAAAATATAAATCACAAATGGGCATGTAAGGTTGAACTCAACATAACAAAATGGAGAAATTAACAAGTTTTTTACCTAAAAGAACAACATTTTACAAGCTTAGAATGAAGGTTGAGAAGTCATTTCTAAGAGCAGTGCCAAATAGGAAACTTACTTGAATGATCCTAGAGTAGATGGTGGGGAAGGTTATATAATATCTAATAGCATGTAAATTGAGATGACCCATCAGGGCAAATTAAGAAACTTGAGCAAGTCAGAGAACAACTAGTGTGGAGACCCATCAAGTGGGATAAGTGTCCCAAAAGAGCCTTTTCATTCAAAGATAAAAACATGAAACTTATCTTCATGATTGAAAAACAAAGGATGGGATAGGTATAATATGTCCAATAGGCATGAAAATAAAAGTAACCCCCTAAAATGGATGAAGGGGGCTAAGAGAGTCAGCAAACAAGAATGCCATGTGAGTGGAAGTGCACCAAAACTCTATTTTCGAGCCAAGTGTTATACATGAAACTTTATCATTTAGAATTTATCATCACAATGTGATAGGTTTAAGGATTATGAAGGGCATGAACACACACACACACACACACACACACACACACACACACACACACACACACACACACACACACACACACACACACACACACACACACACACACACACACACACACATATGAAACTTTATACCAAGCTAAGATAGTTTATTAATCTAGGCTTCAAATTCAAATTAGGAGGTCATAATTCCACTTTTACGTAAAGTGTAAAATACAAAGTTAACTCACAAAGACATGTTATTTCATATGATGATGGTTTCAAGTCTTGGTTTGGAAAAAAAATAATTTAGGACACTAAGGAAACTTGTGGTTCTGAGACCAATTAACTATGAACACAAGTGGGAGTATATTAAAATGTAAAAAAGAGAGGTTCCCTAATTGTTGGAAGAATTAGGGTGTGTTGTGCAAGAAATAACAAATGGTGACTCTACTAGTAAATACTCCTAAGTATTTTGTAATAATAGAAGTGTGTTTACAAACCTAGGATATCTACTTGAGACTATGCATGGAATGTGAAGGGATTCCATAGAGGATAAGATGAGATTTTCTAAAAGACCAAATTAGACATTCTCATAGATTGAGTGTGTGAAAATGAGTTAATTTACAAGTTCTTAGAAATTACAAGGATTAACCACTATAGATTAGATCATTAGGATAGTGAATCCTACCTTTAGAATGTTTTCTTGGACATTTCTCTACCACCAAATAGGCATTTATATCCTCGATGAAGTTTCCTCTAATCCCAATTTAGGCCTTGATCCACTACCAATCATGTCAGAAAAGCTCATGGTGGAGTTTCCTAAATCACTTAGAATCATGTTTTTATTTAAACTATTCTTTTTTTTATTTTATTATCTTGATTTATCTTTTCTCTTTCTTGTTTATCATCTCAAGTCTGGGTTGGGGACCATGGTATCAACTGAAATGTAGAACTATATATTTCCACCCTAGACCTTCACCATAATAGGTTCATCTAGGAAAACCTGGAAAAAATTTAGATGTGAATTTTGTGCTTGGCTTTGAGAGAATGTATTACTTGAGTAGATAATTTTACCCAACTCAAATAAATTTAGCACACACATGGTATACATACCTTTAGAACTGACTAAAAACCAAAATCTAAGGCCACAAACTACTTAGAGTATTTATACACCAAAAGCATCACTTGAGCTTTCCACATACATGCTTTTAGTTATTTATTATTTTGACCAATAAGGGAACCTATAGGAAAAAATAGGTGGGCTAGGCCAAAAAGAGACAAGCAACAAGGCCAAATCAATAATTAAAATTAATAAAAGTAATAAAAGCAAACCAAACTAAAAACAAAACAATAATGAAAAAAAGAACAAAGTATGAAATGGAAATAGAAAATATTTATAGGAACTTAATAGGCTAATACATTCCTAGAAGTGAGAATGGAAGAAATGCTTATTGACAAGAAATAAGACATGCTCACTAGTTAGTCACCTAATACATAACACATTCACATTCAATATTTTGAGAATATTGGTAGATATGATACCAAGGGGATGAAAATTAATTATGCCTATGTTGACCTCTACACTCATGAACACAATCCAAAAGATTCTTATCTATGTTGTTCTCATGAAACATAAGCAAATTATGATTGTTCAAATCATCTATGTATATATAGTTAATTTATGAAAAGCACTTGGAATAGGTATGGAGAGATATCTCTACCCATACATTAAATTACAGTGAGAGGTAAGGGTGGGTATCAACACATACTAGAATAATATGTATACCCAACCTAAAATAGATAGGTTCCTCATTGTGACAACCTATAGGTAAATCAATGGCTGGTTTTCTTTTTTACTAGTATGAATGCTTGGGTAGCATTTTTTTATTATCTTTATCATCCCAAAGGCTTAGGAATGGTCCTTCCCAAGTCAAATATACTCTAGACTTGTCGTCAGTCATAGATGTATGAATAGAGTTGCATTAAATAAGGCTATTCTCATCTCCAACTTCTATATGTCTCATCTCCTCATAGATAGGGTAGCCTTGCTAATAATCATGCATTTTTATATTAGTTATTCACACTACTATTAGGGGCACATGACTACTACAATCTTCTTTCTCAAGATACTCCAAGTGATATGAATCTTCAATTGGAAGGATAATAACCTAGTTTTCTTCTTGTTTCCACCCATCATTGATAACATACTAGTGTTTCTCTTCAATGGAAATGACTCTCATGACTTCACTATTTGAGATTAGGCCAATTAGATCAAAGGTAGGGCTATTTAGAGGTGAGATATCTACCATTATAAACTCCAATTCACCTTATTAAATTAGATAACCTATTTAATCATTATTTTCATCAATTTCATGAATTTCAAACAACATGATGGGTGTTACACCACTACAAAAATTTATCATAATGAATCAGCTTATTAGGTGTAGGAATAATAGCATACAATGAGAATGTATTAGATGCATAACATACATCCTCTTCATCCAACTATTCCAACTCTTCCAATTATTCTTCTAGATAATTTCAAGAGATTTATAATTATTTTCCTTGTGCAAGAAGCTCAAAATTATTATTATTTTCAACCAATATATAACCTAAAATAATTGTTGTTTCTTCATCATTGAAATCATCCTCATCACTACTCTCAAAGACTAGTTAACGCTTATGGAATGGTGCATTGTCATTCAATAGTATTTTTCAACACTTATTACATTTTCATATCCAGAAATGCCAAATTTTGAACTTTAGACTGTGGTCTCATAGGTTAGTTCATGAATTATTTATTGGGGATCTCCTGCAAAAAATAGCATTAGATTAACAAAATAACTGAAAGATGCTTGATCACTAAAGAAATGAAAATTATCTTATTATCCACATGAATAATTATCATAAATGCATGTTTTAAAATTAGATATCATGTTTTTCATTTATTACATGGATATTTGAATGATTATAAAATTGAGGTAATGATTCATTATAATATTCAGGTTGGCCAATGGGTGGAATCACATTTATGTAAATCAAAGGAGTCTGGGTGTAAACACTCGACTGTCCAAGAAAATAAAATTGGCCTATACAATAATTATGTGGCATTAATTGTTATTCAATTTTTACACCCTCTTGGTAAGTCATTGCCATAGATAAGAGATTAGATGAATTCCTTTTAATGATCATAATTATTAGGGGATCCAAAGTTTTGAGATAAACATTAATAGTCACTACCTCTGTATGTAATAATAGTCTTTCAACCTCCTGTATAACTCATGAAAGTGAATGTTTAATGGCTAATGGATTCATTGGGATCCGTATAGGCTATATAAAATTGGTAATACAAGGAAACAATGTCAATAGGCATACTAAAATGGTTTATAGACAAGTTTTCAAATATTTCCCTTGAGGTGATGCATCTATCTGACAAGCCATTTTGAGAGAAAGGATATACATGATAGACTATGTATTCATGCTAGATTTGAGTCCTAATTATGGAATCATTGAATGCCTAAATGTGTATTTATGCCATATAAATTTCACCATATGTGTATTTTTGATATAATTCATCAATATCTTTGGGAAAGTCATGAGCGGGTCCTAGAATGCTCACAAGGTAGGTACTTCCACTTATCCAAGTAAAATACATACGTGGGTCTATAATTTATATTTTTGATCATAGAAACCAAAAACCTACTTCGGCAAAGATCTAAACTATTCAAATTTTAATTTTTTTATTAGAATTTTAGTTTTAGGTTTATTACCCCTACCTTTAGTTCTAATTCTATTGATGTTCATTTAAAACATGAAATGGGTTGAGAGAAGCCTAAAAGATAGTGAGGAAAGTTTAAAGTCAATAAAAAGACTGAAATATTCAACTTCAGGACCTCTTCTAGTGTTAGTTTTGTTGACATGTATTTTGGCACATGCCAACATTCTAGGGTTGTCTCACAACTCACCTTTCTTAAAAGGAGATTCTTGGGAATCTTCCCAAGGTTATATCTATTTGCTCTAGGTACACTAATCTTCAATCAGTGGCTCATTATGACCATTACATTCAAGGTGACTATTTTTGTTCAACCTTCATACTTAAAACTTCATTTTAGTGGGTTTTGTGTAATTGAATAATGTAAAACAATAATGCTAATTTATTTTTATTGTTTGATTAAGTTTTGTGTAGGTGTTGAAAACAGATAAACATGCATTTGACATGGTTTTGGATAATTTGAAAGAAGCATGTGTAGGATTTTTTTAATATTTGTGTGTCTTATTTATACATTGATTAAGCATAAAACAATGGAATAACATAATGGAAAGTATGTTTAAGAAATCAAGATATACATGAGTAATAGACTGCATACATTCAAACCCTAGAGTAACAACTAATAAAGAAAATAAAAAAGAGAAAAAAACCTAGAGAAAAATGGAGCCAAATCTATAATCATATAATAAAATTTAACTCACAAAATTGGTTTCCATTTGTCTAGCATACACACAACTAGTGATGGAGCCAATGCCAACACCTAGGGACCAAAGAGCTAGGAGAAAAGAATATAAAACCATCATATTTCAAACACAAGTAAATGTAAAATAGATCATCCATAGATTGTATCTATTGAATAAAATGTTTGATTGAAATAAAAATAGATTTATAATGATCATTCAAATACAAATTTTTATGCCATCTCCCTAGGGAATAAGATATGGAGGAAAATAAAAGAAAAATACAAAAAACAAATGACTAGTTCAATGTCCCTTAGTAGAGAAAAAAAGTCATCCCATTTACAATGAGATTAAACAAATACATAGAGGTTGAAAATTTTAAGAGAGGGATTTTCCCCCTAAAATTCCCAGTTAAAGACCAAATTGAGACTTTAAGTCTGATTACCAAAGGAGTGAAACAAGACCCCCCTCCTAAACCTAATCGAGTTTGGGGGCCTGATTAGGTCTAGGGAGTTAGAATATTTTGAATACAAGCCAAATTTTCTCAAAAATCCCAATTACTACTGGGCAATCAAGGTTGATTTCAACAAACCAAAATGGAAAATTTGACAAGTTTTTTACCTGGAAGAACAAGATTCTACATGATCAAAATGGAGTTTGAGAAGTCATTTTGAGGAGCAGTGCCAAAAAAGAAACTTAATTGAATGAACCTAAATAAGATGATGGGTCAAGTTTCATAGGTTTAAATTTAATGTAAACCTAGATGACCCATTCGGGAAATTTGAGAAACCTAGGCAAGTCAGAGAACAATTAGTTTGAATACCTAATAAGTGGGATAAGTGTCCTAAAAATGCATTTTTACTTAAAGAGAAAATAAGAAAACTTATTTGCATGAGTGAGATGAATATTATGGGATATTTATCAGAATGGAAATAAAATTTACCCACTAAAGTGGCTTTAGGGATTTGAGAGAGTAGGCACACAAGAATTCCACACAAGTGGAAGTGTAATAAAACTCTACTTTAGGGATAAGTGTTATACATGAAACTTTACTATTTAGACTTAGTCATCACAATGGGATATATTTCATTATATTGAAAGGAATGGATATCAATATTATCCCCTTGATAAATCTAAGAGACTGAATAGAGTTTAGAGACCTAGGATTTAAATGGAAATTGGGAGGTCATAATACCATTTTTACACTAAGTGTAAAATACAAAGTTCACTTGCAAAGACACAGTCTTTCTTATGATGATGGTTTAGAGTCCCAATTTAGCATGCACATAAATAAGATCAATCAAGATAACTTATGGTTATAATACCAATGAACTATGAGTGAAACTAGGATCAAAATTAAATTCAAAAGAGAGGGGATCCTTGATTCTTGGAAGGATTAGGGCATGTTATCCAAGAAAAAATAAATGGAGACTCTATTGGTAAATATTCTTATGTATTTTTAAATGATATACATGTGTATATGAACCAAGGAACTCTATATAACACTATTCATTCAATGTGAATAGATTTAATAACGGATAAGATGGGAATAGATAAAATACCAAATCAAACATTCTCATGGTTTGGGTGTGTTTAAATGAGTTAATTTTATCACTTCTTAGAAATTATAAGGAATATTTGTTAGAGATACGATCATTAAACTAGTGATTCTAGCCTTGAGAATGCTTTCTTGGACATTGCTATAATACTAGATATACATCCATATCCTTGATAGAGTTGCCTCTAATTCTACTCTAGGCCTAGTTCCACTGCTAGATAGGCCATAAATCCCATGGTGGAGTTTCTCAAATCACCCAGAATAAAGTTTTTCTTTAAATTACTCTTTCTAATTTATTTTCTTATATTGATTTATCTTTTCTCTTTCTTTTTTAGCATCTCAATATGGTTTGGAGACCATGGTAGAAATAAAAATGTAGAACTATAATTTTTTTCCCCTAGACCTTCGTCATAGCAAGTTCATCCAAGAAAAGCCATAAACCATTTAGATGTGAATTTTATGATTGGTTTCAAGATAATGTCTTAATTGACTAGATAGTTTTACCCAATTTAACCCAACTCAAAAAACTTTAGCACACACATGATATACAAACCTTTGAAACTAATTTGAAAATAGAATTTAAGGCCATAAACTACTCAGAACACTTACACATGATAATAATCACTCATGATAGCCATGTACATGCTTTTAGTTCTTCAATATTTTGACCAAAGGGTAACCTATAGGGAAAAATAGGTAGGCTAGGCCAAAAAGAGAAATAATTAGCCTATATTGATAATGAAAAGTAGTAAAATCAAATTAAACTAATAATAAAATAGGAAGAAAGGTAAGAAAAAAGTAGGAAAGGGAAAGAGTAAGTATTTACAAGAACTTTCCAAGCTAATGCATGTCTGGAAGAAAGAATGGTAGAAATGACTATCATCAAGCAATAAGACAACCTTATTAGTTAGACCCTTGATATAGAACACATTTATGTTTAGGATTTTGAGATTGGTAGAGATTCTACCGAGGAGGCAATAAGTACTTACACATATGCTGACCTATATGCTCATGAACACTATCCCAAAGATTTATATCTACATTGTTCTCATATAACTTAAACAAATTATGATTATTCCATTCGTCTATGTACATACAAGTGATTTGTGAAAATCACTTAGGATAGGTTTAGATAAATACCTACACCCATATATTAAGTTACAATGAGGAGATGGGGTGGGTATTAACACATACTAGAATAATCTGCGTACCCAACTTGGTAGAGATAGGTTCCTTATTATGGTAGCTTATTAGTGAATAAATAGTTGGTTATTTTTTGATTGGTATGAATGTTAGTTAAGAATTATATTTTATATATTCATAATTCCAAACACTTAGGAATGGTTAGTCCCAAGTATATGTTGGTAAAGTAGTAGAACAATTTTATGGGTTGAATTCGATTAGATGATTTTAGATTTGGATCCATTTTCCTCCATGCTTTTTCTCTCTTTTCCATTTTCTCTCTTTTATTTTCTTTATCAACTATTAGTTTAGGGTTTAAATGTACACAATATGCTTCTCATGTATATCTTTATTTCTTAAATATACTTTCCATTAAGCTATTACACTATTGAATACTTAATCAATATAATTAATGGACATATCAGCAGTAAAAACATTAAACAAAACCCTACACATGAGGATTTAAATTTGGAAAAAATGACATCAAATATATGTTTATATATTTTAAACACCTACATAAAACTTAATCAAACAAAAATAACATATTGGAATTATTGTTTTACATTATTCAAGTACCCAAAATATGTTGAAATGAAGTTTGAAGTATGAAGGTTGAACCAATAATATCCCTTTAAAGGAAGTGTCACAATGAGCCATTGAGTTAATATTAGTGTGCCTAGACTAGGTAGATACAAACCTTGTATATATTCCCTAGAGTCTCCTTTTAAAATAGGCAAGTCTCAATATGATCCTAGAATGTTGGTGCATTCCAAAATGCATGTCATCAGTACCAATTAAACAAAGATAGGAGAAGATAAATAGATGATTTGTTACCAATCAAAATAATGGTATTTCATAATGTGGTGGTGACATCTAAGGTAATGTTCCACATTGATTTACTTCAAGATTTATTTCTTAATGGCACTATTTATGGGGATTGCTTGCATTTTAAACATCACAAAAATGTGGTAGAATATATTTTTAGGGAATCCTTTGAAAGGTATATGCAATTTATAGTCCCCAAAATAACTTATACCTAGGTCCCAACCAATGCTTGGTTATAAAATAACACAATTGAGGGTAAACTCAAGAAATGCCTAGAGAAATGTGAAAACTTGAATATTCAAGGTGTTATTTCCTATATTCCTATAGTCAAATTTAGGTTAGGGATTAGAATATTCATGGTGTTGATGAATAGGTTTTATGTATTTCTTAACATCACATACATGCATGAAGCATCAGTGCCCTTGTTTGACATCATTTTGACCTTTGATAAAATTGTGGCACCTGATGAAGTTATTAGTGTGAAGCTCAGAGCATAGATGTTCAAAATTTATGAAAGGCCATCTAATGGGAAATTTTATATGATGTCTTATGTATTGGATGAAATTATAATAAAAATTCCCATAATTTATGGATAATCCTGGGAACCATCTCAAAAATATGTAAATAATATGGTCTTTTATGACTATTTGACACTTCATGTTGATAAGTTTATCAAGGAAATAAAGAGAATTCTAGAATACATATGCCCACTAGTGCACCAAGCCATTTATGGGTTCCCCATTCCTAGCATATCTAAAAAACATAACAAGAAGCATTTAAATTATGGGATAATATTGGTATTATCCTACTTGTAGTGTAATTTTGATAGGGGGGAATAAGGCTCCTCTAAATTTTCCTCATCTTGTTATTAACAAGGTGGAAAGGTAAGAAATAGGTATAAAATATATAACAATGTGGATGAGGATCTTGGTACCTAACACCAAGGGTATTACCACAAGACCCTCTAATTATCAACCAAATTTAATAGTTAATAAGGAGGTACTTGAGTTCAATTAGTAAAACCATGGCCTATTATGGTTTGAACCAAACAAAATATTAAGATTGGTACCCTAGGAATAGAGTCATGCACTATCTCAACAACCTTAGAAAAAATGGAGTTCATATTCCCTATGTTCATAAAAAAATTTAACATGATAAAATTTTCATCAATGGTAAAAATGATCCATAGGTCTATACTTTCATGAATCGACATAAAATGCCAATGATAGTGGCTCAAGCAATTCAATATGATCCTTCAATCACTATGGAATGGGCATGTAAAATAGTGGACACAAGAAAAGATACAAGCCATCAATGGTACCATCATCAAGATCAATCACCATGAGAGGATGGTCACCCTTCCTTTACACAATAAGAAGGTATCCTATCATAGGAATGTGCCACTCAAGGGGAGATGGATCCCCATATTAGGAAAAACATCCTTAAGGGAATCCCAAGCACTTAACTAATATCTAAAATGTATTTCTACACATCATCTACATGGAATTCACCTCCTATAGGTGGATAAGTAGGAGAAATTTATTTTTCACCTTTGCCTCCATTGACTACATTTCAACATATAAGTCTTCTTATATTTGTACAGAGTTCTTTTGTCACTACACTATTGAAAATTGCTATTTATTTCAAGAAGGATCAGTAAGGTGAGATTTGTCTTTGATTTCATACTCCTGAGGTCATTAATGTCAAATGAATCTTGAGTTCAAGTGTTAGTTTACAAGAAGGTGGTTATGGTCATTAGTATGAGGTTGATTGTTTGAGCTTGCCAGTGTGGCTTTGAGTGATTTAATGAAGTGTGTTGTAAATCATAGTGAGGTATGATGAAATGAGTGATTATAGGTATGTGGATTTTTTCTAGGTATTTTAAGTTTCATTTCATTGGTGAATATCTTTAGAGCTTCATGAGTTCAGAGAGAGAGATTGTATTCATGTCTTATGTGTTCACGAAGACTAGTTCAATCTTGGGTAGTGACCTATATGGTTTAAGGAGACTTGGTCAAAGTATAATGATGGTAGATTTTTTGGATCCTATCTTAGATGTTTGGATGTGAGAATTAAGTTTGAGAAGGTGTATTGAATATCTCAAAGTTATATAGTGCCCATTAGGTTTGTTTATTACACTAGTTCTTAAGTATGGATATAGTTTGTAGAGGCATGATGGTGGTGATATGGATATGTATGAGATTTAAGTTGTAAAATTAATTGTTTGATTATGTGATAAAGTTTTTTATTCAATCACATGACTCTTATAGTGAGCCAAAAGGATAAGTACTTCTTTAGTGGTCTTCACATGGACCTAGTCTTAAGACCATACATGGTAGAATGGGGTATCATAATCAGATTTGGAGGATTTTGAACTCATGTATGAATATATTGAGGTTTTACATGATTTTTCAACTATGTTGGTGAAATTTGAGGTCCTAATTTGAAGGATAAATCATGAAAATGAGTTTAAAGATCTCTTGTATGTGCATAATGAAGAGATGAAGACCCCAAAAGGATTTTATCATGCTTTTTGACACATGTGGCTATTGTATGGGAAGTTGAGATATTAGGGTTATATTTAAAATGGTACTATAAATGTTTTACAAGCATTAGGATTTAGTTTCAAGGGTATATCTTTATGAACAAATGTTAAAAATGGAAACTGGTCTAAAACCCTACTAAAACCCTCATAGTGACCCAATATGGAATATCTTTATGGAAATGGCTCAGAATGGGTTGGATGACCTAGATTGATTATTTTATCTTGTATATTACTCTCCTAGGTAACTCTAGGTAGCATTGGTATGTCAGATGAGTGAGTGAAAGCTACAGGAAATTTCTTATTTCTCATAAATTTTGTATGATAGTTAGGATTGACTAAGTCAAAATTGCATAATGGATGGAAATTGAATATTTTTACTTATACTTCATTCCCATGGTGTTTTTTCATCAATTTATATAATTAAAATATATTAAACTAGTCATGGACATTGGCCTATTTCTAAAAAGTTCAATAATGAAGACAGTGAGAAAAAACATACAAAAATCAGAATAAGATTAGGGATGAGTTGTAATAAATTAGGAATGGATAAAATTACATGGTTCTTTTTTCATTACCTATAAAAAAAATTTATATTGGCTATATTTTTTGGATATGATCAAAAAAGTTTAAAATATTGTTCATAAGATGACCTGTCTAGTGAAGATGAGATAGTGAAGGTGTATGTTTCAGAGATTGGTCTATATATTACATATTTACATTAGACATATGTATATTTGTGTTTTTATATGTTTTAAATATATATATATATAATAATAATATTCACTCATTATAAATTATTTAATATGTCTACATAGATTTTATAATGCATAATCATCATGACTAGTCCACAAGGTAGAATGGCAGTTCGAAGTAAGCAAGTAAGCAAGTGAGAGTGATGAGTTGGAGGTTCCATGAAATTAGATAAATCATATAAATAATATATATATATATATATATATATATATATATATAACATTATTATCATATTCAATATTTATAAATGCTTTAAATTTAGTATAAGATGACTGGATCTTTTTTACCAAAATGGCCTATCTGAGTGAGTTAAAACTGTGTGCAGTAAGACTTTGTAATGGGTATACAAGTTGAATTATTGAAATAATATAATGATGTTTTTGAATATAATATATATATATATATATATAGGTATCATAATTTCATATTAATATATTTTTCATCTGAAAAGTCCCTTTATAATTGTGGAAAGTCAAAAGGCATGTTGACTGGTTTTTGAGGTTTCTGGTAGTTTTGAGTAGTCTTCTAGCAAAGATGAGTTTCAGGTGTTTTTATCAGATTTGAAGATTATAATTAACATTAATATTTTATAAGTTCCACTAAGGTTATTATTAGAGTATTTATAATCATGAAATGTTCCTGTATAAATGTTGATGTCAAATGATCATGACTAGGTTCTGAAGCTATTTGGTAGTTTTGAGTGGTCATGTTGGAAGAATGAGTTAGATGATTAAATATTTGTGTTGAAGTGTATAAATAAAATTTTTATTACCATAAGGTCATTTAATTTATATCCATGTTTTTTTTTTGGTTATATGTCAAAATCAGTTGTATGCTTCATTTGTGTGAGACAAAGTTTCTAGGTGTATGAAGACCTAGTTATGAGTAGGAGTAATGGCATTGTCCAAGTAGTTAATTAGACTAAAAGGTGGTATGAAACTATATGGATTTTATCAAGGATATATTTAAGGTGTGTTTTAAGTGTTTAATTTTTTTTAGTCTCAATAAGTTTCAAGGGGGCTAAGTGTAATGTGTTTCTTGAGAAGGCCTAATTGCATTAGATCTCCTTTAGCCCTAATAGTGGTTTTGGTCCTTCGGTGTGGTGACTGACCTATGTAGTGGATTTTTCATGTATTAAACGTGTTATTTGACCAATTTTAATGTTAATATAAAATTTTAAAGGTTTTTTCCTAACCAAGGTATGTGAAAGAAAGAGTCTTATATTTATGCAAGGCATAAAAGGCCTAATTGAGAGTGCAGATATGAAGAAACCAATGAGAAAATAAAAGGGTAGATTTTGAAGAATAAATAATATTAAATACCATCATAAGAATATAGATAAAATATTATGAACATATAATATATTTATTGCATGTGGATGTCAAGGTCAGTTGACCTAATAAGTCTAGTAAGACACATATCAAGTGAGAAACGCTAGAAGGCTATTTACAAGAGATTGAAGAATGTGAAGATAAAATAAAGTTGATCATCATAAGCTGAGTGATAAATATGTGTTCAAAGGTGATCAAATGTTCCATGTGACTTATTTGGTATTGAGTTACCCAAGGGTTTGGTGCCTCCTTGTAAATTGGTGCTTGTTAAAGAACTAGTTGAGTTGGTGATTGACTAGTGAAGGGTTGGTGTTCCTTTTGGAGTTGATGCCTCACTAAATATTTATAAATTTCTTATAGAAATATAATAAAATATATGTTATATTGGGTTTTATTCCCCATGAGGGTTTCCCACATATCTTTTATTTTCATGTGTTGATATCCTGATTCATGTTTATGTGATTGCTTCCCTATGAATTGCTTGATCACTATATTGGTTTGAAAGATTAAATAGAAAGAAAAGAATATTTGAAGACATTGATTCACCTCCACCCTCCCTCTTATTGGTAGTGATTACAACATTTGGTATTATATCGGGTCATTTTGGAGAGGCCTAATATCATAAAGGTGATCCTAAGAAGAAAAAAATTGAAGTATGATGATGACAATGTTTATCATGATTGTAATAATGGTTTACCAAATAATAATGGTAGTAGCAGATCTAACTAAGAATAAGAAGGATTATCTATATCCCAAGTCAAAATTCAAATGTAAGTTGAAAATTATTATATATTTAAAAACCCACCTATAAGTATATGTTGTGACATGCTAATGATCATTGAAAGAAGCTATCTAGGCCCAAGAAGATCAAATATTAGTCTATTCGAGGTGTGATTGTAAAAATGGCTCCATGATGTACAAAGTTATGAGCATGTATCCCTGTTTGTGTTTTTATGATTATTTCTCATATATACATTGAATTAAAAAGACCTAATGGAGGAGTTCATTAGAATCATGAGTGCATATGTTGAAAAGACCTGAAGTAGATATGAGATACTAAGATTGATCATGAGTTTTGAAAAGGCATAAATTGGTCTACAAGACCAATGAGATTATGAAGACTATTTGAAGTTTGTTAAAAAATATGGAAGTATTTTTTAAACCTATAATAATATGATTTTACATTATGGGCATGATCAATGGTGGACAAGGATAAGTAACAGAGCTATTTGTTAGTCATAAACTTTGAAGGAATTTGTCCTATAAGATGACCTTAAGGTCATAGATAAGAAGTATATATACTTTGCATAATTAACTTTGGTGATGATGAAAGTGTTAGATCATATGACATGATTGGAATGTAATGAGAGTATCAAGACTCTATGAGATAGTAAGACCTATAAGATCTTTCATAAAGTGAATAAACTTGTAAAGACTTGTGGAGTTCAATGAACATCAAATGGAGTGCCTTGAAATGAATCATGTGGAGTTGAGGATCTTAGTTAATGTCAAGGTAACATTAGGATAATGTAATTCATGTGTAAAATATATGAGGTTATTTACAAAATATGTGAAGTATAAGATTGATCAGATCACTCTTACGTAGAGGTCTAATATACCATAATAGTCTTGATAGAGTTTAATGAATGTTGCATGTAGAGGTAATTAATGATCTTTATCATGAAGAATGACATATCCTATGTGGATAAGGATTAATCTAGGGTCATTTATTACATATGAACTTATGTCTTTATATCATAGAGGTCCAAAAGATATGAATATTATTTAAGTATGAAAAACATAGTAAGATCATAAAGAACTAGTAAGAAGATTACATAGTTGGTTCATTGAGTAAGTATGAAGAGTTAAGTGTCTATGTGCACCAAGATGACTTTAAGGTTATTCATTAGATGTTAAGGTGAGGTGTCCTTATGAGTATTCTGAGTATGATCAATTAGTTTAAGTCATGTCAAAGACAAGGGGGACTTCCTTCTTCAGTTATTTCTAGATATCAAGCAAGGAGAGTGATGTTAAATATGTTTGAAGGTATTACTAAGGTCATCTAAGGCACTCCAAGGTTTTTTACATGGTTAACTTGTATGATATAAGGAAGGTTTTTATTGGTTTAGGTATGCATCTAGACCTAGTCTTAGACCCTAGCAAGTCCATTGAATCATGATAGGTAGTTGTGTAAGCATTATTATATTGATGATTGGTGCAAAGCTCTATTTGGGTGATATGAAATTAGACAAGGTAGAGTGTTACTCATATGGATGATAGTGTGTTCATCAAAAATTCATATAGTAGAGGTGAATCATGGAGTTAGGGGGAGATAACTTAGGTATCTTAAGTGTAATGTGAGATATTAGCATGACTCTTATGAGAAAAGAGTCAATGAGTAGTTTTTTTTATTTATTATGTGGTCATGTTCTAAGATTTAATTGTCTAAGGTAGCTATGTAAAGACTTATTAGTCATATCAGTCACCAAATGTCAAGATGTAGCTCTTATATGTAGTCAAGTGGTTGGAGATGTCATATGGAGTAGTTCAGTTAGAGGAATATTCACTTCAATTGGTATGATTATATGGTTTGCATAATGTAAGGGGGAGTATGTGTGAGATGTTTTAAAGATTCAGAAAGCATGGTGTGTTTATTATGATTTGAGATCCCAAATGAGAACAAGCATTGAGAAGTATGTATGGAGAAAGGTGGATATTAATGGATCTAAGAGTGGTCATGTCTAGGGATTAGTGGACTATGTTTGGATGACCTTGTGGGGGTGTGTATTACCCTTTGTCATTAATGTCAAAGGGGGAGAAAGTTCTTGATGGTCAAAGTTCCTATGGGATAAAGTTATTGATGAAATTATTTAGTTGGAGATAAAATAATCTTGTTAAAGAGTAGTGTATTTTGAGATTGATTAGGCCATTTGTGGTTTACCGTCAATGTGGTTTGCCATAAATGACAAAATGGGATGTGGTTTGCCATCAATGACAAATGGGGAGATTGTTGAAAGTTGTCATTGATGTCATGTGTTTGTGTACTGTCACTGATGTCAAAAAGGATTATTAAGGTGAGAGTTGTCTTTGACATCATATGCCTAAGATCATTGATGTAAAATTAATATTAAGCTCAAGTTTTGGTTCACAATAAGGTTGATATGGTCATTGGTATGAGGTTGATTTTTTGAGCTTGTTAGTATGGCTTTGATTGATCTAATGGAGTGTCTTATAAAGCATAGTGAGGTATGATTAAATTAGTGATTAAAATTATGTGAAGTTATTTGAGGGAGTTTAAGTCTCATGTATTTGGTGAAGATATTTAGAGCTTCATGAGTTAAGTGAGAGATTTTATTCATGTCTTGTGTGTTGAAGAAGGCTAGTTCATTTTTGGGTAGTGACCTATATGGTTTAAGGAGATAAGATGAAAGGATAATAATAGGAGATGTTGTGGATCATATCTTAGATGTTTGGAGGTGAGTATTAAGTTTAATAAGGTGTCTTAAATATCTCAAAGTGTTATAGATCCCAATAGGTATATTTATTAGACTAGTTCTTAAGCATGGATATAGCTTGTAGAGTCATGATTGTGGTGATATGTATGTGTATGAGCTTGAAGTTGTAAAATGAAGTGTTTGATCATGTGAGAAAGGTGTTTATTCAATCACATGACTCTCAAAGTGAGCCAAAGGGGTAATTTATTCTTTAGTGGTCTTCACATGGACCTAGTCTTAAGACCCTAAATGGCAGAATGAGGTATTATGATTAGGTTTAGAGGATTGTGAGCCCATGTGACCATGAATTGAGGTTTAACACGATGTTTCAAGTATGTTAGTATATTTTGAGGTCTTGATTTGAAGGAGAAATTATGAAACCCACCTTGTTTACACCTTAATTTACCTTCTACTCAAGACCAAGTTATTCATTGAGTCACCAATGTTATTATTAGTGACTATCTTCTATATAGGGATCCTCCTATAGACTACAAAACCCATTTTTTTATAAATTAGTCCTATTTTCATGATATAATCTCTTAGAGGTATCCCATACATTTTAATACACCTTAACATAACTATAAAGATCCATCATTCCTTGAATGAAAACTCAAAACTCTCAAATTACATGTTTGCTTATAGACCTTCCTTGTATCTTTTTTTCTCTGTATTTAAGCCATAACTTTCCATATATCATCCCAAAACTGAATGTAAAAATATTTTATAGTAACCATTAATCTCTTCTATAACATATCTAAGATTTAGCTAGGCTTCCTTTGTATAGAGGTACACTTCCTTCTTTAAGCCATATTCACATTATCCCTCATTTCATGTAAACCTCCTTGCCCTAAGCAAAGTATGGAATTTATAATCAAAAAAATAATTTTTTGGATATGGATTACCTCCTTAAAGGTTAATCAAACCTTTTTTGGATAAAAACCACTGTTCTCATTTGGGCCTATTCTCTTAGCTTGCATACACCTAGAACCTACCTTAGGTTGTCTTTTCCTATTATTTTCCATAATTTACCAACATGAAACCTTTTAAAATAGTTATAAAATGTATTATAATCATTTATTATGAATTTTCAATCATTTTTAATGGTTATAACTCTTAATACATCAAACCCCTTGTTTCTAGGTCTTAAGTTGACTGTACAGGGTAACAAGCAATAAAAAAATCATATCTTGAGAAAATTTGGGTTTCATGCCCTCATTCCAAATCCAAAAGTTTTTTTTTTTAAATACCTATAATATTTAATTTTTGACACTAGAGTTTGATCATGTGCGTAATTATCCCAGTTCATAAATTTGTAAGCAAGGATTTTGGTGTTTAGCAAAATATGATAATATTCTGACCATAAAAATCTTTATATAGACTTTTTCAAAGATATCTCATTATTTGTATATACCCATTATAAATTTTTATAACATATATCAAACTAAAATGAGGTTTTTTTTTATCATATTCCTCAAACATGACCTTGTTCAGTTTTCTTAAGGCCTAATTTTCCCTCTCACAAGCCTATTTCACTATCACCAATAAATTTCTCCTCCAAACAAGCTTCAAATCACCATTGGAGGTTTTACTATCACGCATTAGGTTTTTTAAATAAATCCAAACTATATTTTATACACAATAATCCTCTTTAAAATAAAATATAGATGTTTTTTACTCTCTTAAACCCTAAAAAAGGCACACACATAGGCCTATTTACTATCTAGTCTAGAATTCCACCAATGAACTCATTTCTTCCATAAAATAAACATATGAAACAAAATATTCATTATTTATTAGATAAAATAAGAGACTTAAAACTAAATACAATATCCAATCTCAATGTTCCATGGCTTTCAAAGCCTTGTTTGTTCCTTCCCACATTCTTGACTTTACATCAAATTTGTTCCTTCTCTTTAACTTTAACATCTCCTGAGTGAGGTCCTCCCTCACTATTTATCCTCTCTTTTCTTCATTATATTCTCTTAATTCTTACATTCTTGAGTTATCTCTCTTACATTCTCTTTTTGAATGATCTCTCTTCATGTATGAACTCTCTTTTCTTACATGAGCTCTCTCCCCCTTTGAATGATTACATAATAATCTTAATGAAGATTCTTTCCTTATTTATATGCCCAACTTGGGCTCAAGGCCAATAATGAATATTCTCTAAAACTAATATATATGTTGAGAAGATAATATCAACCAATATCTTATGGTTTAAATATTTCAACCATTTTCCCTTCTTTTACTCAACAAATTTCCAACATAGGATTCCTCTCAACTAACTTTCACTTTTTCACCTCTCACTTTTGCATTTACTTCTTTTTTACATTGATATTTACATTTATTCTTGTTAAAACAACCTTTGGAGGTAAATAAAAATATTTTAATTCAAATTCAAACATAATTAAATTTTTCATGCCTATTGAAGGCTAATCTCATCCTGACCATATCTAACATGAAGATGAATGTAAATGATCCTACATAAAAGATCTTTTATATGTGCAAAATGAAGAGATGAAGACTTGAGAAGGATTTTCTCATGTTTTTTGGCATATGTGACTATTTAATGGTAATTTTATCTCTTAGGGAGAGATTTAAAAGGGTATTAGAAATTTTTTCCATGCATTAAGAGTTGGTTTTAGGGGTAGAGCTTTCTAAACAAATGTTAAGAATGAAAATCAGTCTAAAACCCTCATAGTGACCCAATATGGAATATATTGATGTAAATGGATCATAATGGATTGGATGAAATATTTTTATGATTGGATCATTTATAATACTCTCCCAAGTACCTCTAGGAGGTATTGATCTAACATATGAGTAAGTGGAAGGTATGATAAATCATTTATTTATCATAAATTTTATATAACAAGGATGGTTGACTACATCAAAGTTGAAAAATGGATGGAGGTTTAATATTTTCACTTATAATCCATGAATATGGTGTTTTATTATAATTTTATATATTTAAAATATATTAAACTGATCATATAAGTTGGCCTATTGCTAAAAAGTCTAATAGTGAAGATGGTGAGAAAAACTAGGCAGAAGTGAGAATGAGATTAAGGATGAGTTTTCATGGATTAGGGATCAATAAAATTTCATGGGTTATTTTTAAATACCTATAACACATGTAAATATTCATTATATGTTTTGGATATCATTAAAAATGTTGAAAATATTGTTCACAAGATGACCTATCTAGTGAAGATGAGACAATGAAGGTGTAAATTTTAGAGATTGGTCTACATATTCCATATTTGCCATTATACCTATGTATATTTTTGTTTCAATATGTTATAAATATAATATTAAATAATTATTACTTATTTTCTACCTATACATAGATGTTGGAATGCATAATCATCATGACTCATCCACAAGGCAGAATGGTAGTTCTAAGTAAGCAAGTGAAAGTGATGAGTTGGAGGTTCCTTGACTTTAGTTGAATCATACAATGGATATAATGTTTTTTTTTCAATTTTATTTTCATGTTCATGATTTATAAAGGCTTTAAAGTTAGTATAATATGATTAGAGCATTGTTACAAAAATGGCTTTTCTGAGTGAGTTAAGAAGGTGTGCAGTAAGACTTTGTAATGGGTCTACAATTTGAATTATTATAATAATACCATGATATTTTTGCATTTGAGAGTGATATAGTGGTATCTTAGGCTCATATTAATATATTTTTTATCATTAAAAGTCATTTTGTTAATGTGTAAAGTCAAAATGCATGTTGATTGGTTTTTTAGGTTTTTGTTAGTTTTGAGTAGTCTTCTAGAAAAGATGAGTTTGAGGTGAATTGATCAAATTTCAAGAGTCTAATGCACATGAATATGTTATTATGGTATCTAAGGTTATTATGACTACATTCATAATCATGATATGTTCCTTTACAAATGTTGATTTTGTTAGGAATATATAATGTAGAGTAATAATAATAAAATAAAGACAATTAAATTCAGAAAACATAATAGAATAGAGACATAGATTTAACATGGTTCACCCAATATGGGATACATCCATACAAAAAATACTAGTCCTTCTCATTATTCAGTCCAACAAATTAAGGGAAAAACCTACAATACATCCACTTCAATATCCTCTTCACTTTCTTACATGTTTTTGCCTGATTACAATACCCTCATATCAAAGGAGAGTTAAAAATTAGGGAAAAAATGTAGTAACTTAATTTATACCATTAGATATAAAACATAAAAGTAAATGGTCTAGATTAACTATGAAATTAAAATATTTTATAATGAATTTTTTACAAAAAAATTCTTTGGGGGAGCTACCCCCAAACCCCCATTAGGGGGCTCCAAAATAGGTCACTGCCTCCCATAGACCCCCATGGTGACTATAGTGTGGGGGTGTTGCCCCCCCATGCCCCCTATTGGGAACTAGGAATTAAAATAAGATTAGGCTCCACCATCCAACAATCTCCCACTTGGAGACTGATTATTGTAACTCCATTGCTATAATTCTTACATGGACATTTATTTGAACTTTAACCCTGACATGTTTCTCATCTTCCTTGTTATCCTTGAAGACCTATTGAAGCTAAAAAACTCTCTATCTTATCTTTGGTGACTACCCTTGTTAGCATATCTATAGGATTTTAACTCGTATGGATCTTTTCAAACTTTGGTTGACCATTCACTAAAATTAAATGAATGAAGTGATACCTGAGTTGTATATGTTTGGTTCTTGAGTGGAATTCCAAGTTCTTTGCTAAATGAATCACACTCTGGCTATCACTATAAAACCTATAGTATTCATACTTATACCTCAACTCTTCCATGAACCATTACATCCATATCATCTCATTGCTAGATTATGTAGCTACAACATATTCTATCTCTGTAGTTGATAAAACATCTTCTACAGTTTTGAAATCCAACTAACTATTGTGTTACCAATAGTGAATACATAACCTAGGGTATTGCTCCTACTATCTAAATCTCTAGCCATGTCTGCATCAACATATCCTTGTAAGGTAAAATTTAACCCTTCATAGCACAAATGTCTATTATTGGTCCCTCTCAAGTACCTAAGAGTCCACTTTATTGCATCCCAATGTTCTATTCCTAAATTGTTCATAAACCTACTAATAACACCCTCTGCATGAGAAATACTAGTCTAGTGCACACCATATCATAGATTAAACTTCCAAATTTTGAAAAATATGGCACTTTGGTCATGTAATTGATTTTTTCCTATGTTTTAGGACACTGTTCCTTACTTAATTTGAAGTTCCCTCCCAAAGGTGTACTCATAGGTTTTGCATCTTGCATATTGAACTTGACTAACACCTTCTTGATGTATTCTTCTTGAGACAACATCAATTTCCTATTATTCCTATCTCTTGTTATTCTCATACCGAGGATTTGTTTTGCAGAACCAAAATCCTTCATTGTAAATGAATCTACTAGTTTTAGTTTTAGCTCATTTATATCATGCATGTTAGACCCTAAACGAAGCATGTCATATGCATAGAATAACAAGATAATATAGTTGAATTTATATAATCTCTTAAAGTAAACATAGTGGTCATAATGACATCTATTATAACCTTGTTCTATCTTAAAATGTTAAATTTCAAATACCACTCTCTTGGAGATTATTTTAGGCCATACAAACTCTTCTTCAACCTGCACACCATTTTCTCCTTACTTTGACTTCGTATCCTTATAGCTGATCCATATATTTTTCATCCTCCAATTCACCATGAAGTAATGAAATATTCAAATCTAAATGTTTAAGGTACAAATCTTCTACTACTACCAAAATTAAAATAGTTCTTATAGAATTAATTTTAAATACTGTAAACAATATTTCATCAATGTCAATACCTTTATTTTATGCAAACCACTTTACAACAAGTCTAGATTTATACCTCTTTCTACCTCCATATTATTATTTAAACCTATAAACCCATTTATTCTACAATTCTCTTTTACCTATAAGAAATTGAAATAAATCCCAATTTTGGTTATGTACCAAGAAGTCCATCTCCTCTTTCACGCATTATTCCTACTTCTTTTTGGTTTCTACCTGCATTACTTCTTCATATATTTTTGGCTCACCACCATGAGTCAATAATAAATAATAAAGTGAAGGAGAGTAATGTTTAGGGAGTCTACTTACTCTAGTAGATATTCTAACTACACTTCTAGGAGTTTGAGATACCTATTGTAGTTGTTACACATTCTAATTTTCTTGCACTTTTGGAATTTCATTTCCAATAATTTTATCAAGTACTGCATATTTTGTATTTTAATTTTCATGTTTCTTTTCTTACAACTGATCTTTATACATGACCTTTTTATTAAATATCACATCTCTACTCTTAATGATTTTATGATTTTCAATATCCCATAAACAGTAACCAAAATCATTAACTCCATATCCAATTAAAGTATATTTCTTGTATTTCACCTCAATCTTGGTTATATCTTCTTTATCAATATGGATAAATGATTCACAACTAAAAGTCTTTAAAAAATCATAATCTACCTTTGTACCTATCCATTCTTCCTATGGAATGCCACCATCCAAAGGACTTGAAGGCACTCTATTTATTGAGTAAACAACAATATCTATAGAATCTACCCAAAAATTTAATGGTAACCCTACATGTAATTTCATACTCCCGGCATGCTCCATGATTGTCTTGTTCATCCTTTCTGACAAACCATTTTGTTGTGGTGTTCTTGAAACCATCTTCTCTATATAAATCCCATGGGATAAAAAATAATTATCAAACTCTTTACTATAGTATTCACCTCTATTATCTAATCTAACACACTTCAAATTATTTCCTATCTCACTCTCAACCAAAGCTTTCCATTTCTTAAAAGTATCAAAAACATCATATTTCTTTTGTATGCAATAAACCCATGTTTTTCTAGTTGCATCATTGATAAAAGTAACATAATAAGAAGAGCCACCAAGGGATGATACCTGAGATAATCTCCATACATCTATATACACAAGCTCTAACTTTTTATCTTTCTTTGTCCTCCTAACTCTAAGAAATTTGACTTTCTTCTATTTTCTATACACATAGTGCTCACAAAAATCCAAATCTGGCAAAAAATTATTTGAGTGGAGAGCATGCATCCCCTTCTCACTCATGTACCTAAGTCTGTGGTGCCATAATTTTGTATCCACTTCTATAGAATCTAGAGAAATAGAAGATTCAAAATCACCATTACATAAACACAATGTACCTACCTTCTCTCCTTTTCCTATTACAAGTGATCCTTTAGTTTTGAACTATGAATTTGACTAAGAAGAGGAGATTAGTATCATGTTAGTGAATGAAATCAAATCAAAAACACACTAAACTAGCATCTTCATGCCTAGTTAATAGCATGAGCTTAGTAACAAAAATAAATGACCAACACAACAAAAAATTAAGGAAAAACAAGAATTCCTTATCCTTCTTTAGATGCTCCAAATGCTTTTGTAGTAGTGGTTTGCTCAATTTTATGCTCATGAAGTCCTTGGCAATGGAAGCTTGGCTACCTCCATCTCTCCTTGGCACCTTTGGCTTTGGTTTAGACTAGATTAGAATCAATTTGGCATGGTAACCACTATTTTGCATGAAGCTTCTAGAATCAATCTTGCATTATAACTTTGCACAAATTAAGATTTAAAATGATGTTCATGGCCTCTCTATTTATAAATTTTCAAGAATGACCAAAATCAACCATGACCATCCATCTCAAGATTGAGATATGTGGTCATGGATTAATTTAATTATGTAATTAAAATACATAATTATTGTCATCATGAATTTGGAATAAGGGACATTAATGAGGCATGGTAGGTAATAAAGAGGCATGGGGGACCCATTATCCTGATATTTATGGCATTTATGGCCTAGGGATGTCTTCCCAAGAAATGTGGTCTCCTAATGATGCAGATATTCAATATTAATTTATAAAAACAAGTTTTTAACAAGTCTCCATGCAATTATTAATTAGGCCTTGATTTGGATTAATTAGATCTTAATCATGATTAAGCACTATGTGCATAAATTACTCAAATTGATCAGAATGCCTTATTATTGGTCCAAATTTTGACTATATTAGAATTAGAAGTCAATGTCAAATGCATTAGATCTATCATCCCTTTTAGGATGTTGCCAACACCAAATAAAAAATGCATGCATCTTGTATAATAAATTTGATACAAAAGAGAAATCTAAAATACCTAGGTGTAAAATTAGCATTTTGACTTGAAAAGATTTGATCAAATTTAGCTAGCCCATAAATTGCAATACCCCATTTAGTGATACCATGGCCAAAATTGGCACTTGAATATGTCAATTTTAACTCATTTAATGTGATTTAATGTTTCTAGGCCAAATTGGGCACTTTGGTGGAAATTGGTCAAAAGCCTAGTTGGAGGTCATTGGTGGCTAGATTTAGGTGTCTATAATTTACCCCTATTTGGGAAGGTGTTACAAGATATAAGCACAGTAACATCTTCTCAAATAATGAAAAGGTCATGTATGCCTACAACTACAATGATGATACACTAATTATATGATGGTTTGTCCCCTCGAAGGAATAATTGGCACAAGTAGGTCGATAAATGGTCCCTTGATAACAAGCAAAATGAGGGGACCAAAGAAAGGAAAGATGATGGGGTGAAAACATGATTATTTTGAAAAATTAGTCAAAATCACTAAAAATTTAAGTGGGATGGTGTATAATGGTTTACCTAAAGGTGGTTATAAGCATTGTACACCAATAGTGGCAACGTGGTATGATAACACAATGATTTTATCAAAGGTGACTATAATCATTAAGAATATGGAGTTACCCCAATTAGGATAGACAAATAATATAATAACATGCCCATGTATGTGTAGAAAAAGTAAAGTGGTGACAACACAATGATTTTCCCAAAGGCAATTATAATCATTGAGAAATGCAGGTGGGATGGTGTGCAATGATTTTTCCATATGCGGTTATAATCATTAGACCCTGATTATGGAAAATAGGATAAACTTGGTCAATGATGATGATAACTTAACATAGAGGGTAATGATGAATTGGAACAACATACTAGTATGGAGATGCTCATTTGAACTAATAAAGGTTGAAGTTCCTTTGTGGTTAATTACTCTATTTGGGATATGATTGGGATTGAATCAAGATACCGATGGTGAAGAGATGTTGATGCCACCATTGTTGAATATACTTTTTGAAGTTAAGGTTTGTTGTAGCACATGTTAATAGGCATTATGGTATAAAATTATAAGTACTTGGTCAAAATATGCATAAGGACTGACTCCCATAATCCAATACTCAATATAAAATAATGAACCAATGATAGAAACCATGATGACAATATAAGAATATAAATATGGATAGATTCAAGTGTAAGTGTGGGCAAGGAATCACCCAATGAAAACACATAAACTAAATCAAGGTAACAGTGTTGAAAGCAAATAAGTAGGCATACAAACAAAAAAATAAAGAAAGAAACACTTAATAGAAACCATAAGAACATTACCCCTAGAAAATAGGTGAAAACTTAACAAATAAACAAAATGGTGGAATAGAAGAAAAGAAAGGGGGTGGTTGAGTTGTCTCCATATGCACTAGGTAAGTATATGTTGCTTACATAGTTTCATGGATGTAATATCCAACAAAAACTTTAGGTCAAATGTAGTTCTCCTAGGGAATGGTAAGAAAAATGATAACTAGTGAAAATAAATAGAATAGATGTGATAGAAGAAGAGGAGTGGTCTTGCAAAATGGTAAGTGCATGAGAGAAAAGACTAAAAAGGATGGGGAAACTAAGTGATAAGTGGTTTGCTTACAAATTTATAAGGGTTCCCAAAATCCTTAAGGCAAAGAAGTCGTCAAATGTTTTTGGTGTTTTCTAATGATTTTATAAATGTTTTTGGAATTTTGTAAGTATCTCAACTCAATCAATAATGATGAGACACTAAATGGTTCAAGCTCACAAAATGGTGAGAGCATTCAAACTTAGGTTACTCATAAAATTGTGAGAGTATTCAAACTTAGGTTTCTCATAAAATGGTGAGAACATGACAAGGGGGTGACTAAGCTAGCCTTAACAAGTATCGAGTGATGTCTATATAGTCCCAAAATAGGACTTCAATTCACTATAGTTCTACCTTAAAATAGAGGAATTCAACTAGTGTGGCAATCAATTCAAACAAAATAGGCACAGGTGGTAAAAAGGTATATTATGGAATAAGAAGTGTCAATTTTGTATGTCAAGACTTAATAAAAAAAATTTACTCTTAGTTTGTCATAGGTAGTTATAACTAGGACACAACATCATAGATCAATTGTACTAATTTGCCCAAAGGTTGTTATAATTAGTAGCAAGACTAGTGATAAGAAAAGAATAATAAATGAAGGATGTAACTAATGAAACTTTTATCATACTACTTTGAAATACAAGCTCTATCTAAAGTAATTGAAACAACTGATGAAACTTATCAGATTCCTCAGTGCTAAAAATGCACAATGAATGGTAAAAACTAAGTTCAAACAAGATAGGCTTTAGAACACATCTAGTTGATAGAATGGAATGGTAAAATGGATAAGGCTAAGAGGATGGATAAAAATGAAATTTTTACAAAGAAGAATAGTGATAAAATGGCACCATTGAAATGATATTTATAGATAATACACCTTAGCATTCAAGCATAGTACCGCTTGAGGTGAATAATATTCATTAGCTCAAGAAGTTCATCTACATCTATTGTGGCAAGCCTGTATGCCCTTGATCCATAATCTGTAGTAATGATGAAAGACCCTATTTAGTTTGGTTTGAATTTACCATTATGCTTCTTCTCAACTATAGTATTCTTTTGGTTTTCTTTAAGAACAAGATCACCAAGTTCAAGTTTTCTATATTTGACATGTTTATTATAGTGGCATTTGAGTCAGTTCTGATATGCTTTAATATTATTGAGCACAGTTGTGCATTTTTCATCAAGTAGGTCTAGCTCTTGTAGGTGAGTTACTTGATAGTCATGATCATCTAGGACATGTTTGAAAGATATGCATAGTGAAGACAATTTGAGCTCAATGGAAAGGATAGATTTAGTACCATAAACAAGTGAGTATGGAGTGGCTTCTATAGGAGTATGATGATTGGTACAATATACCCAAAGGGCAAGGAATATCTATAGGTGATAATCATGACCAGCATAATTCACAATATTTTTGAGAATATTGACAATTGTTTTGTTTGATACTTCAACCTGACCATTACCTTGAGTGTAATATGTTGTATAATTTTTTTTTGTGATGTTATATTTAGTATATAGCTAGTCTACATCCTTATTCTTGAATGATCCTCCATTATCAGATATAATGTCAAAGGGGATACCATAGCAGCAAATGAGATGGTTAAAGATAAATTTGGAAATTTGCTTTTCAATCATGTAAGTGAGGGGTATAGCTTCAACCCACTTAGTGAAATATTCAATGGTAGTAAGGATATATTAATGGCTATTAGATAAAGTGGGGTTGATCTTCCTAATGAGGTCAAGTCCCCATGTAAAAAATGGCCATGGTGTCAACATCAGTTTTAGAGTTTGTGTTAGGGCATTAATCAGATTAGCATGTTGTTGACATTTATCACACTTCTTTACATATGTAGTTGCATCTGCATCCATCACGGGCCAATAATAACTAGTATGCAAGATATTTTTAGATAGGACTACCCCACTAGAATGAGAACCACATATTCCATGAAATTATCTTAATGCTAGTGTAGACTCTATCAAAGCTAAATAATGAAGTATATTTCCATCAAAATTGTAGTGGTAAAAGATGGATCCAAGTAGAGTGTAATGAGTTAAATGATGAATAAAGGATTTGGTTTATTTTCAAGATAAGTTAGGTGGTAAAACTTGGTCATGAAGTTAGTTATAAAGGTTTGAGTACCAGATAGAATTAGGACCAACAATATCACAAATCATTGTAATGGTTTAAGGTTCATGAGCTGGTGTGAACAAATTCTCAACAAGGAACTGATATTCTGTATCTTTATCTATTTTTTGAATTAAAGAGTTGATAGTAGCCATGGCATCTGTAGTTTTATTACTAGCCTTTGGTATATGTTCAAATTGGATATTTACAATTTTCTACTTTAGCGTATTGGCCATAGCCTTATATGGAACCAACTTGTCATCTTTGGTCTGAAAATGGTATGTGACCTAATTGATGATTAATTAAGAATCACCATGAACCTTTAGATGAGATATATTACATTGTACTACCTATCAAAATCTTGTGATAAGTTTTTCATACTCAACCATGTTGTTTGTACAAGGAAAGTTGATTTTGAATGATTTAGGGATTAGATCTCCCTGTGGTGTAATAAATAAGAGGCCTACCCCTGATCCATGTGCAATAAATGAACCATCAAAATATAGATTTCAATGCTTCTCCTCAAGAGGTATCTCAATCATGGTCATTATGGATTCATCAATGAAATGAAATGTGAGTGGCTTTATGTCTGTAAGAGGTGTTTTAACAAGTTGATCTACAAAAACTTGTCCCTTGATTGCCTTTTGATTGACATATTTTATGTCAAACTCACTAAGAAGCGTGATCCATTTTGCCATTATACCTTCTAAATTTGTTTTAGATAGTAGATATACTTTTGAAATGACCATGGTATTATTATTCAACATGTAATGGCATAGTTTCTGAGCTATGAAGACCATGGCCAGACAAGATTTTTCAATAGGTGTATAATTATGTTCATATGTGACCAAGGTATGGCTTAGGTAGTATATGGTATGCTCTTTTACATTGTCATCATGTTGAGCCAATAGTGCCCCTAGAGCATTGTTGGTAGTGGATAGGTATAACAAGAATGGCTTTCCCAGCATATGAGGTAATAAAATAGGTGGATTAGTTAAATAGTCCTTGAGTTATTGAAAAGTTTTTTGGTAGTGATCATCCCAATGAAATGAAACTCCCTTATTCAGAAGATATGTAAATGGATGACACTTATCTGCTAAATGATAGATGAAGCATCATATTGATTGGATTTTACCTTGCAAACTATGGAGTTGCTTCAAATTAGTTTGTGGTGACATCTCAGTTATAGCATGGACTTTAGTTAGATTGACTTCAATAACTTTATGAGACATGATGAATCTAAGTAATTTTCCTAAGGTTACACCAAAAACATATTTATTTAAGTTGAGTATGACTTTGTACTCTCATAATCTTTCAAATATATTATGTAGCATTGCTAGATGGTCGGCCCTAATTTTTTATTTTCCTCATATGTCATCGACATAGTCTTCAAAAATATCATGCATCATATCATGGAATATGGCAGTCATGGCCCTTTGATATGTAACTCCATCATTCTTAAGACCAAATGGAATTACTTGATAACAAAATGTTCCCTATGGAGTGGTGAATGCTATTTTATGTTGGTATTTCGATGTTATTCTAATCTAGTTGTATCTTGAAAATACATCCTTGAGTGAAAGCATTTCATAACCTATCATAGAGTCAATGATCATGTCAATTTTAGGCAATGAAAATTCATTCTTAGGATAAGCTTTATTGATGTCTCAAAAATTAGTATAAATTTTTATTCTTTTAAGCTTTTTGCTAATAGGTACAATATTAGATATCCATTTTGAGTTGTCAATGGATCGAATATATCCTACTTCTAAGATTTTTTACAACTCTTCTTTACCAATACAACAATGTGAGGATGCATCTTACATACCTTTTATTTTACCAATTTGGCATTAAGATTGACCACAAGGTGGTGAAAAACCAAGGTGGGGTCCAAATTTGGCATGTTAGAAGAGGCCCATGTAAAGATATCTATAAATTCTCTTAACAGAGCTGTAAAGACTTTACGTTCCTCCTTAGTGAGGGGCATGCCTAAATTTATCCACTTTAAGTCTGATGGAGTCTTGATGTTTACCTCTATTGTATCTTTGACTAGAAGGGTCGAACCATATTCTAGGATAATAGGCAAAGACTTGAACTACTAAAGTATATTAGGGTCCTTTGTTAGGACTTGTTATTCAACTTCTCCTAGGCATGATGAATCTTAGTCCCCTAATCAGAGATCTGACCATGTGACAAAAATAGCTATAAATTCTTGAAGAATTCAATCAAATACTTATTGCTATGAAAAACTAAACTTAGATCCATAGACAAGTTCATCATTAATGGTCTCTTGGTCCAAATTCAAATAAAAATGACCACCCTCATCTTAAGGCACCTAAAACATGTTTTCACCACTAGACTAGCCTTTATCTTTACTTTTTCCCTGGTGAGAAAGCACCTCAAAGAGGTTTTCACTTTGGGACCTTAATTTTTTACTTATTTTTTTTGGCTAAGGGTGTTCACCCATTCTCCAAAATAGGTTTTAGGATCTAATGTGATTGAGAATCCTATTTTGTGATCTCCTAATGGAACATTGTCTCTAAGGCCTAAAAAGTCACAAAACACCTCATAATTCTAAAACTCATCAATCAATAAAGTGGATTCTTGTTGGTCCTAATCTATTAGTTGGGGATAATATAATTGTAATGGGATATGATGAATTACTAGGGTAAGGGTACAAATGGCATTGGTATTAAATAAGTTAGTCTCAACTAGTCATCAAGACTAGTCTCCGCTAGGTGAGGTTGTGATCAGACTCTGCTTCGCTATTGGCATCATCCTCACTAGGTGTTGGTGATGGAATTTGAATAAGATGTGGGGTCACCCCCAAGTGGTTTAAGTCTAATTCCATAAGGTATTTCATACTTAGTCATGAAAATTGGCTCGATGGTTCTTTGTTGATTCAATTCGATACCTCTCCTTCATAATTGTGATGCTCCATGATCCTAATGGGAATAGGATATTTTTAACTTTTATAACAATCAGCTTGTCCATAATTATATAACCATGATTCATCCCTTTCAAAAAGGGTCATGTTCTATGCCAAATAATGGTACAAATGTGGCAGGTCCCTTATCTTTGTTCTTTCATTACCAATGCATATGTGGGGTGACTTTAGTTCACCTAAAGGTTTTCAAATTCTAAGGAAGATTGGAAATATGAATTGTACCATGGGTCACATAATTTCCCAATCCATTATCTAAAATTTTGAAATGATTATAAGCTTCAGGAGGCAACATGTGGGAAAGGGAATCTAAGGTATTGGGATCTATGCAATTATCTGGTGAAGGATCAATAAGTATAGCCTTTCCTTTATCCTACTTAGAACTTGGATTTAAGTCATATTAATAATTGTAGCTTTTAGATTTGGCCTCAATATATTTTTAATGTTCATATAGGTGTAAATATCTTATAATATTCACTTCCATCCTTGAGTGGGAAAACTTGATACATTGGTGCAGCATTATCGAGACTACATGAATCGTCTGTAACCAAGGCCTGCCTAGAAGCATATTATATGATAACTCAAGATCAAGCACATGGAAAAGTGTATCATAGGTCAAAGGCCCAATGATAACTAATAAACTAATGTTTCCTTGTGATTCTCTTTCCTAATTATCATAGCCTTTTATGGTTATTATTTCTGGTTAAAGATCCACTATTGTGTACCCAAGAAGGTTGATGAGCTTTAGAGACACTATGTTGAGGCCTGATCCATTGTATATAAGAAAACATTTCACTTTATGTTAATTTATATAAACTTATATGTATAATGGGTTATTATGTAGTAGGCCAAGGGAAGACATATCTCTTTGGTTGAATGTGACTTGTTGGGCTAGAACTAGGTGTCCAACTAAAGCTTGAAATTTATTAGGGGATATGTCACTAGCAATAATGGATTGTGTTAAAAACTCATTCAATATGTTCTTATGGATGAATGACATTCACAAAAAATATAAAATAAAAATTTGTGATGGTCTCTTTTGCAATTATTCCATAATATCAAACTTCTTGTCTTGGTCAATATTAAATGGTTTATTTTGAGGCTAAACAGTTGGTTGGATAATAGGTAAAGTGGTAGATAGTTGTGGGCCTGTAATAGTAATATTTGACCTCTAAGTTATGATTTCATAATCAAGATTATATATTATACCATTATTGCTAACAAATGTTGGGAATGGTGTGGTGCTAGATAAGATAAGTCTCTGTTGTCGGTACACTTGTATGTGGTCATGTGGCAAGGACAAGTTGTCGATATAAGGTCCTAAAATTAGAAGTCTAAGTTTGTTGGCTTGCTTATATGTAGTCCCAAGTAAAATAATTATTATCCATGTAATTTAATTGAGTGTTATTTTTTAGCAATGTTCTAGGCTGATTAATGCTTGGTCTAGGATTAATGAAGATGGTATTAACACTACCCCCTATAATATGACCTACAACCCTATTGTAGTCATGTGAAACTACATGGTAGGTTTGTTGGTTATTACCACTCTAACCTTGGTTTCATCCATTATTCTATCATTGTGTGTTATATTGTTAATTTTTTTGATTCTACTAGTTCAGCCTTTGATTTTGATACTGTTGATTTTGTTGTTACACTAGCAATTGTTATTATTATTACTGATTGTTTTGTTGTTACTAATTGTTATATTAGGGAAAAGGGTTTTAATAAATCTCAAGAGTTTGATTGGAAGTGGAATCACCATTATCCAATGTTAACTCCCCATTCTCTAACATATTCTCAATTCAATGATTGATTTGGACACATCTTCATAGATCATGCTCATTAACATGATGAAATTCATAGAATTCATTTTCATGGTACCAATCAGGATAAGGAATGCCTTATAGATAATGCTTTGGTATAGGCCAACTAATTAGATTAGTGACACAAGCTTTTGAAATACAGACTCAATAGGTTCTCCTTAGTCGCTAAATGCATGATGTGCAGGCACATTTCTTCTAGGAGGAGGGGTTTGTAATAGTAAAGGTTATTGTATTTATTGTGAAAGTCTTGGTTATTATTCTTGTAACATTTGTTGGAGAGGTTGTTGGGTAATATTTAGCTAAAAAGGTGGTGCAGATGATGTTTCCACCATTTGGACATGGCATGACTCAGTTACTCCATTTCCCACAACATTCCTATTATGGTTAAATCGCTTTGGTCTTTCTTAGTTATTGGCCTATGTCGGTTGCAATGCTTGCACTTGCATTGGATGTTGGTTTTGACCATTTCCTTGATTGGTACCTAGATTTTTATTGGTTGAAATAAGCTTGATGATACCTTTATTAATAATATCTCACTCAATAAACAAGCCTTTGTCAATGATTTCCTTGAAAGTATGTGCACATTGTAGCTCCAGATGATATGTTATCTCACTATGCAATTTTTTCGTAAAAATGGTGGCTAATTATTTATCTGGTGAACTATGGGTGAAATAAATTTTAAGGGCTCTCCATCATTGTAGATAACTTTCAAAACTCTCACCATTTTTTTTATTTTCTTGCGTTAAGTCCACTAATGAAATCTCATGCTTGAGATTATAGGAAAAGTGTTGCACAAACTTATCAAAAAGATCATCAAAATCTATCACTAAACTCTTGGGAAACTTTAAAAACAAATCCAAGTCTTTTCTAACCAATCTCCTTGGAAACAATATCAAAAGGTATATATTGTTATATGCCACTAGTTGACATGAGATAAAGAATTCAATTAAATGGGCCTTAGGGTCACCTTTACCTTTGTATTTGTCAAATTTTGGTGGTTCTTATCTTGGAAGAAATGGTATTTGTAATTACTCCATGTTGAATGGATAAGAATACACATCATCCAACTTAAAATTTTTAGTTAATTTCCCAACATGAGTGGTAGCAATTGCATCTTTCATCTGTTGTGATTCTTGGGATAGGAAATTGGAAGGAACATTGGTTTGAGGGAGAATATTTGTTTGGGTAAATGGTTGGGAGGTCATAAGTGAGACACTTTGTCCAGGGTATGATAGATATATCTATTGGGGTATATTTTTTTGGTTGGGAAATAGACTAAGAATATACATACATGGATTAGGATGTACTTAAAATTGCACATTTGGTTGTGTGATATTCTAGTTTAGGTTGGCTATGAAGGTTTGACTTGGAGGATTTTATGGTTGGGATAGAGGGATATAACTATACTATGCCTATTATGGTTGAAAAGGTACATTCTATTGACTAATCAAACCTTGTTGTTGAGTGGGAACTTATAGACCAAGACCCTATCTCTAAACTTGTGGCATATTTTAAACTGATTATTGTCTAGTAGGTACTTGAGAAATATGGGAGCCTCCTTATTTCATGAATCCTTGTTGGGAAGTGAAAACATGTTGAATATTTGACATATATCACTAACCAATATTTGCATGTTGTTGGCTAGTCATCATTTGGTTTTGGATTGGTACACTGGTCTACAACTGAGGAGGTATATTTACCACTACCTAACAAGGTAGAACATTAGTTACCCCTTGTTGAGGTGGAAATATATGTGGCCTATATTATTTTGGTACATTATATTATGCATGTTGTTCTGGAATACTACTCATCACTTGTTGAGGAGGAGTAGGATTCATCACATTCATCTATTAAGGTGTGACATTGGTTACTGGTTGACTACCTAATCATGTTGGTTGCACACTTGATGAAACAGCTAGTTGAGGTTGGGATGTAAAAACTCCTACTCCCTAGTATGATGGTCCACTCATGTTATTAACTACAAGCACATTTTTTTACTAGTTTTGTATGCATTATTACCACTTTGATTTGGATTAGGCATTGCTTGCACATTATCCACTATATTTTGCTCATTATTTTGTATAGAAGAAGAAGACATTTCTTCAATAATGGGCATATGCAGCAAGTTATCTATCAAAGTGTTTTGTATAAATAGGTTTGAACTCTGATTCTCTTGACTGGTTGACTCTATCAAAACTCTTATTGAAGGAATTAAGTTAATAATAGACTTACTAACCATGTTCATTTGATTAAATTTATGTGCTAGATTTAGGTAGGTTTGATATGTTGTCTGCATTTGATTAAAATGGTCTTCCATGATATTTTTTCCTATGTTAGGCATATTAGGGTTCTGATATGTTATTTGGACTAGAGTCAAAGGATTTATAAAAGAAGCTTATTGATTGTAAATGATATTGTAGGGGATTATTACTAGTTTTGGTAAATTCTCATGAGGGAAGTCTACTGGAAACTTAGCCCCTACCTCTATGGATCTAACCAAAATCTAATCTTTGTTCTCTAATAAATGATGCTCAAACAAAAATGGATCATATGTGGAAGGCACATTAGTAGAGTGTGACTATTCAAGAACTCGTTTGTTAGTTATGGGTATTGTAGTTATGTATTGTGTGGTTTGTTATGGTCTTGTTCTAAATAAGGTGGTGTGTTAACCAAATATTTAGCCAATGGATCTTGGCTTTGTGCCCCTAATTGAGTAATATAAGAGGGATAAGAATCCATCTATAAGTAATATTATCTATGTAGGGGTCTTGTACCATTTCTTCTTATGTAACAACATAAATAATTCATAAATTGTACATGAGTCCACTACGAGTGTAAAAATACATGTTGGGATCCATAGTCAATGCTTTATGATAAAAGGTCAAAGAGTTATTCAAACTCTAAAAAGACAATGTCTGAAATAGATGATGTTCAAACTCGGTCTAGATTCGTCAAAAGGATCAAAAAATTTATGCAAATATTTGTGATAACACAAGCCAATGTTAAGTGTCTAATGTTACACATCTTAGACAAAAAGATTAATTAAATTAACCAAAAATCAAAATGATAAAAACTAAGATAAAATTATTTCAAATCAGTCTAATCTATAAAATTAAAAGATGCTAGGTCTTTTGGCAAAATGCAACATCAAAAGCTAGGGTCAAACAAGGCATGTGCTAGGACTCTTGGCCAAACAGTGTCAAAAACTAGACTTTGAAATAGATGAAATTTTTAATCTAAAATATTTCAAACACTTCTAACAAATACTAGGCATTTGATTCTTGGACATGAACTTGATAAACTAGGTATAAGGTATGAAACAAAAGGCACTTTAGAGATAGTTTATTTTCTCAGAAATAATGGTATAAAACATGGTTCTTTTGACAAATAAGCTATAAAAAAGTGAATGGTATAACTATGCTAGAAAAAGGATCATAAAAGTACACTTAGATTGGTTTGAAAATGTAGGAAAAAATTTAAACTCTATGTAAGAGGTTCTATGAAATAATATTTGAAATGTTTTGGGTAGTGTAATGATGTTACACTACCCAAAAGGTGTGGCTAAATGTTTGTTTCAAAAAATCTCTAAGGGAAAGATAGTTTCCCACAATTTTGATAGCATAACACTACTTTTCTTAACTCAAAATATTTTGGTGCATAGACTCAAAGTGCAAGTGTTTATCACAAAATGGCTTAAGTCTATCAAGTGGTGGTAATGATCTTGATTCCAAAAGGGCTTCAACCCAAATTGGAAATTTAACCTAAGTTCCCTCAAGTTTAGTGAAAATGGCAAATCAACTTAACACATCAACTCTATGAACTTATAAATGTTCAATTTTGAATTTACATTATAAATGAAGGACTTAAACAACTATGGCAAAGGTCTAGACTCAATTGGTCAATGTAACTATGCCAAAATGGATGATATGACTCTCAAGTTTTGATGAACTTTGAATAAGGCAAATTTGATGATTTCACATGGGTAACATAACACCTCTTTGTTCAAAGGAAAATAAGTACCATGTGTTTTAGTTTAGAATTACTTGTGTACACCAAGTTTTTTACTCCAAACAAGATTCTAATTTAGGAGAAGACCTAGCTAATTAATCTCTCTTAGACCCTAAACTGATAAGGTTTCTTGGTATTATTAGAATCTGTCAATATACCTCATTTGAGAGGATTTTAAGTGTTCATCCAAAATTAAATGCACATAATATAGTAGGTTTTTTACATCTCACTTATTTTAAATGATATTACTATGACATGGATCTTGAGGCGCACCTTGCACCAATAATACTTTCATGGCAAGTGGGGATTTGTCTAAGATTTACATGTTTTTGAACATTCTAGGAGAATCAATTACACAATGACTTTCACATCAAAAAATTCAAAATAAAAGCATATATTTTGGGTCTGTGTCACTTGGATTGTTGAAAAAAGAACTAGTCCTTTTGGTAACCACTACATCCTATTGTTCACTCAGTGTAATGTGATGTCAAAAGTCCTACTACGTCCCATGTACAACTATAATTAATAGCCAAACTAATTCAATTCTAGGAGCTGAAAACTCATGTCAAAGATTCCCTAAATAACTTGTGGGAGGTGATGAAGTCCCCCTCACAAGCTAAGTTTTCATAAAAATAAATAAATCATGAAACAGAAAGACTTTAGGTTCATTTTCAAGGTCACCCAAACTTTGAAGATTTTTTGGGGAGTGCTTTAGATGACTTTGTTTCTAAGCCTTGGACTAGGATATTTGAAATAGGAATGGCACTTTTAGTTCTAAGGGTTCCCTAAAGGGGAAAAATGAAATAGCAAACACACATCATCCCTTTTTTTTCTAAAAAAAAATCTAATTTAAACAACTAAGTACAAAAAGATTGGAAAGGTGAGTTCATTTTTAAGCCAAAATTCAAAAAATGAGGTGGCGTTCATTTGAACGCTTGGTATTAGTTGTAAATTTAAAAAATAATTATAAAAATACATATTTAAGAACTTTAAATTTTACTTTAAGCACCAAAATAATGTTCCTAATTCATTTTAAAATCATGCCAAAGATGGTCTAAAACATGTTTTAACAAATTTAAACTCTATCAGTTACCTGTCTACCCTTAAGGCATCACCCCAAAAGTAAATATTTTAGTTTAGAAATTTTTATAATAAATCTAAATAAAATATTTTAAAAAAATAATATTAAATATATGAACACCTGAAAACAACAAATTAGAAAGCTAAAAATAAAATATAACACAACACATAAAATCTTGCACAAAAAATATAAAAACCTACAGTTCATATTTTTAACATACCTTTAAAAATATAAGTCATTTTGATACTAAATTTTGAGAGGTTGTCAATAAATATAGGTTACATGTCTTTGAAAATTTTTAAGTCCAAAAATTCAATAAAAAATGTTATGAACTCTGTTATAACTATTTTTACCAAAAAAATAAAAAACAAAAAGTGACAGATACCAAAACAGATATAACTTCTAAAATATAAATATATTTTTTGTGAAATTTTTAGAGATTATCAATGACATATTTATATATATTAATAAAAAAAATTGTACAAAAATATTAAATAAATAAAATTTTATGACTTATTTATTGTATGTTTTTACTCAAAGCAAAAACAAAAAAAAAGAGATTCAAAACTATGAAACACAAAAAAAGTTTTTGGATTGCACTTTATTGAATATCATCCCACCAAGCATGCCATTATGTGAACTAGAAATTTTACTAAAAAGAGGATATTATTATCATGTTAGTGAATGAAACCAAATCAAAAACATAGTAAACTAACATCTTCATGCCTAGTTACTAGGGTGAGCTTAGTAAAAAAAACAAATGACAAACATAACTAAAAAGTCAGGAAAAACAATAATTCATTCACCTTCCTTGGTGATCCAAATGCCTTTGTAATAGTGGCTTTCTCAATTTTGTGCTCATTAAGTCTTTGGCAATACAAGCTTGGCTACCTCCATCTCTCCTTGACATCTTTGGCTTTGGCTCGGCTTGGCTTGGAATCAATTTGGCATGGTAACAGTAGTTTACATGAAGCTTTCAAAATCAATCATGTATTATAAATTTGTAAAAATTAAGCTTAAAAATTATGTTCATGGACTCTCTATTTATATATTTTCAAGAATGACCAGAATTAACCATGATCATCCATCTCAAGATTGAGATATGTTGTCATAGATTAATTGAGTTATGTAATTAAAATCCATAATTATCCTCATCATGAATTTGGAATAATGGACATTAATGAGGCATGGGAGGTAATAAAGAGGCATGGGAGACCCATAATCCTAATATTTGTGGCATTTATGGCCTAGGGATGTCTTCTTAAGAAATGAGATCACCTGATGATGTAGATATTCAATATTAATTTCTAAAAACAAGTTTTTAACAAGTTTCCATGGAATTATTAATTATGCCTTGATTTGGATTAATTAGCTCTTAAGCATGATTAAGCACTTTGTACATAAATTACTCAAATTAATCAGAATACTTTTTTATTGGTCCAAAATTTGATTGTATTGGAATTGGAAGTCAATTTCAGATGCATTGGATTCATTATCCCATTTAGGACATTTTCAACACCAAATAAAAAATGCATACATCTCATAGAAAATATTTGATAGAAAAGAGCAATCTAGATCACCCAGATGAAAAATTGGCATTTTGACTTGAAATGATTTGATCAAAGTTAGTTAGCCTATAAATTGTATTGCCCCATTTAGTGATATCCTAGTCAAAATTAGAACTTGATTATGTCAATTTCAACTCCTTTAATGTTCTTTAATGTTTCTAGGCCAAATTGTGCACGTTGGTGGAAATTAGTCAAAATTTTGGTTGGAGGTCATTGGTGGCCAAATTTTGGTGACATAATTTTATATCCACTTTTGTAGAATCTAGAGAAATAGAAGATTCAACATCACCATTAGCTAAATACAATGTACCTACCTTCTCTACTTTTTCTATTACAAGTGATTCTTTAGTGACCTTTCATGAATTTTCTATGAATGTAACTATGTAGCCCTCATTTCCTAGATGCCCTACTAAAATTAGATTTCTTCTTAACTCAAAAACCTGACTCACCTCTTTTAGCAACCATTTGTTTCCATTATATAATTTTATCTATATCTTATCCTTTCCTACAATTTTATAGGGTTCACCATCACCCAAATAAACCTACCCAAAATCACCTTGAACATAGTCTTGAAAATATCTCTTATGGGGTGTAGTGTGAAATGAAGCCCATAAATATAATAGCCAAGAATCATTAATATTATCTAAATAAAGTATTAAATCATCTTGTAACACATCAGCTGCTACATTTACTTCCTAGTTTTTATCTTTTTGTCCATCTCCTTATTTTCATTTTTGAAACCAATAATCTTTCTTTAGGTGTCCTCTCTTCTGACAAATCTAACACACCAATGTTCCTCTAGATTTAGATATACCCTTCTTAGACTTCCCATAATTCCATGGACCCTTTCCCTTATCCTTTTGTCTTCCCTTATTCTCCATATTCAAAACATTACCCAATGTCTCACCTATGTTTTTCCACCGCATTTCCTCACTAAGGATAACACCAATAACATCATCAAACTTTAAAGTGTTTAAGCCAGAGATATAATTGCTCACATCCATGACCAAGCCATTTCAAATTTCTATAAATGAGCACATAATCAAAAGATCCCTGACCTCATCATCAAAATTTACTCCTACAGAGCTTAACTAATTTGTGATTGTGTTAAATTCATTTAATGGTCAGCAACAGACCTAGCTTTTGACATTTTTAGATTAAATAAATGCTTCATAAGAAATACCTTGTTAGACACTGAGGTTTTTTCATACACTCCATCTAATTCCTTTATCATGTCTATTGTTGTCTTTTTTTTTGAAATATTGAAGGTCATTGATGCTACCAGACACAGTCATATTATTCCTAGTGTCTTTTTATCAAGAAGCTCGTAGTCTTCATCCTTCATAGTCATTAGTTTCTTTGCGATTCCACCCAATGGTAGGAAAATATCCTTTTTATATAGATAGTTCTCCATTTGCATCTTCCATAGTTGGTAGTTTTGGCCATTAAACATCTTGACCTTAAACTTGACTTCTTCCACCATTGCTCCCACTTGAACCAGGAAACCTCTTTTCTTGAGTTTATCTACCAAATAAACCTTTGTCTCTAATAATAGTTGTTAGGAATATAGAATGTAGAAAAATAATAATGAAACAAAGACAAAATTAAATTTAGAAAACACAACAAAATAGAGACACATATTTAACGTGGTTCACCTAATATGGACTACATCCACATATAAACTACTAGTCCTTATTATTTAGTCCAACAAATGAAGGTAAAAACCTACAATACATCCATTGCAATAGCCTCTTCACTCTCTCACCTTTTTTTACCTGAATATAATGCATTCATATCAAAGGAGGGTTACAAATTAGGGGAAATAATCACTAACTTAATTTCTACCATTATATATAAAACCTAATAGTAAATGGTCTAGATTAACTACAAAATTACAATATTTTATAATGAATTTTTCATAAAATTTTGCTTCAGTGGCACTGCCCCCAAATCCCTACTAGGAGGCTCCAAAATAGGTCATTTCCCCCATAGACCCTCATGGTGACCATAGTGGGGGTGGGGGGTGCATGTTTCACCCCCCCCAACACACACCCCCTATCTAGAATTAGGCATTAAAATAAGATCAGGGTCCACCATCCAATAGATGTCAAATGATCATGATTGGGTTGTTAAGCTAGTTGGTAGTTCTGAGTGGTAATGTTGCAAGAATGAGTTAGAAGCTTTAATATCTATTTTTTAGTGTATTAATAACATGGTGAAGATAATAAGATCATGAAATTTATATCAATGTTATTTTTTATGGTTATATGGTAAAATTGGTTGTATGCTTCAGTTGTGTGAGATAGACTTCTGGGTGTGTGAAGACCTAGTTATGAGTAATAGTAATGATGTGGTCCAAGTAGTGAATTATAATAAAAGGTGGTATACATATATATTGATATTATAAGGAGTATATTTTAGTATTTTTTTAAGTTTTTTTTTTGTGTGTAGAGGATCAATAATTTTAAATAGGGCTAAGTGTAATGTGTTTTTTGATAAAGCATAATTGCATTAGGTCTCCTTTAGGCCTAATAGTGGTTTTTGTCCTTATGATTGGTTACCTACCTATGTAGTGTCTATTTCATGTATGAAAAGTTTTATTTGACCCATTAAAATGGCAATCCAAGTGTGGAAATGTTTGTCTGACCAAGGTATGTGCAAGCAAAAGTCTTGTATTTATACAAGGCATAATATGCCTAATTGAGTGTGAAGTTATGAATAGACCAATAGGAAAATAAAGTGTTAGATTGTTAAGAATTATGAGGTCTTAAAATCCATAATAATATGAGATATAAACTATTATGAACATATAATAGAGTTGCTATATGTAGATGTCAAGGTCAGTTGACCTAATAATCCTAGTAAGAGGCATATTGAGCAAGGAAACCTATAAGGATGTTTAAGAGAGATTGAAGAATATGAAGAGAAAATAATGGTGATCATCATCTTTTGAGTGATAAATAGGTGTTTAAAGGTGATCATAGGTTCTAGGTGATTGAGTTGTTACTAAGTTACCTAGGTGGTTAGTGCCTCTTTGCAAGTTGGCACTTTCTAAAGGACTAGTTGAATTAGTGCTTGACTAGTGAGGGGTTAGTGCTCCTTGTGAAGTTGGTACCTCACTAAATATTGATCCATTACTTATAGGAATATATTACAAGATAGGTTTTAGTGGGTTTTATTCCCCATGGTGGTTTCCCACATATCACTTATGTTCATGTGTTAATATCTCGCTTCATGTTTATGTGATTGCTTCTCTATGTATTGTTTGATCACTATATTGGTTTGAAAGGTTAAATATAAAAAAATTATTATTTTAAGTCATTTATTCACCCCATTTTAATGATAGTGATTCCAACATATACCACCTTCAATTTCATTTTCTTCACCTACTACCACATCTTCCATTCCATCCATTTTAGGACATGCTCCTATTTATACTCATCCAGTCCTTGTTACATACAAGAGAAATCCCATTAATACTCTTATATCTCCTCAAAATGTTCAAATGGAATAAATACCTAGTAAAGATATATTTATCAAATGGGGACCTCTATATGAGGAATAGTAAGAGGAAAAGGAGGGATAAACATAGGAATTAAAAAAAATGAAACCTATCCAAGTGTTAGATAGAGATTAAGAAGGAGAGTGGACATTTGAATAATAATGGATATATAATGAGGACATATCACCTAAAGCCGACACATAGTTTTTTGAGGAAATAGATGAATATTAATAGGAAGAAACTAAATTTAGAGATATATAAATATCAAGAGAGGGTGAAGAGGTGTAACAAATTGAAATAATAGATTTAAAATCTAAAGGAGAATTTGGGAAATAAAAGAATGGTTTGATAGATACCAAATTATTGGAAGAAGACATGACATTAGAGTAAGATTCATAATATGTATTTAAAAAATCCCCTACATTAATACTTATTCATGCACATGCGACTATAAATATAAGTTCCTCCCCTAAATCTACTATTAAAAAATCATACACTTCAATATAAACACCAACTACCAATAAAAACAAATATATTCTTACTAAATATGAAAGTTAGGATTTGAATAAGGTAGTTTCTTATCTCACTCACTCAATAATAGTCATAAATATTCACATGGTCAATGTGTCATCTACTAATCTAGTTGTTATTCCTCTTTATCCATTTGAATCATTGTAGAAATATTGATTTGGAACCATGTTAGTATATGCCCATGCTCGTATTTGTTGTTGTCCACACAACATGCCCCATTTTCATAAAAAATGGGGACCCTCTTTTTGTTTAATCCTTACCTTGGGAAGTTGAATGATTTACCTATTGATCCCTTATATGATTATCCATATATTAGATTTTATGTTTTAAATGAATGAAGGCGTTTGCTTTCAATGCTTTCTCATGATTAAGTGCTCAGTCCAAGCTATGCATCTAGAGACATTAAGATTAATTTACCCAAGTCTAAAGGTATTAACCATTTTTAAATTTAGTTTGATGTATGTAGTTTATAAAAAATCTATATATCCTTTTATAGTCTTCCCTTTAGAAATATCATTCATTTCCTATTTGATTTAGTAAAATTGATTATGTGATCTTGACTACTTCAATTTGAATTTAGTCACTTTCTTTAAATTGTGTCAGATCTTGCTAAGGTTATTTTATAGGAGCTATCTCTATTATTCTAAATCTACCCCTTTTTAATCCATTTTTGCTTTAAATGTGATATAAATTGACTAATTTTTACTCAATCTCATCTTTGCCTTGGTCAATTTCATTAAAATGATCATAAGTTATTTTGAAATAGTATTTTGTTCCTAGTTTTTTATATTATTTTGTTCAATTTGAATGAGCTTAGTCATTTTAAAATTTTAATATCTTATTTGTTTGAATTTGAAATTTCATAACCATTAGCCTTTGATTTAAATAATGTTGACCGTGACTTTTTATTTTTCTACCCATCGGTACTTATCTTGGACCCAATGTCATGTGGAATTATTTCACCACTCTTGGTGGTTCTAACATGTTCAAAATAATTTTGATACTAGTTAATTTTCAAGTTCTACCCAGAGCCACATGGCACTTTTTAGTTGACTAGTAAAAAAAGCCTTAGACTAGTAGATCAATGGGATTCTACCAAGTGGCATGATTATGGTGACCCACTTTATTTGATAGATCCATATAGAAGGAAGGATCTAGGTTAATGGGATGATACCATGTGGCATCATATCGATGACCCATTATCATGTAGATGTCGGTACAAAAGCTTAGGCTCTAGGAAAGGTATTAGTAGGATGTTACCCTATGGCATCGTCCCAGTGACCCATTATCCTACAAATGTTTATATAAAAGTAGATCCTTTAGACAAGTGGGTTAGTGAGATGATGCCACATGGTAAAATATTACTACTATATAGCCCCAGTGTAGCCCATGTAGCCCAACAAAGTATCAAAGCTATGGGTGAGTGAGATAATGCCACATGGCAAAATATTACCTCACCATGGTGAATCCTAATTTACATAATATGGATCTTCATTATAAGTATTGGAAGAGTGTGGGGTATCATATGTCAAGGACTTAATAAACTAAAGAAAATTTAGATGCATAACAAGAAATGCATGAAGCTAAGTTTGATAGCATGTTTAGTCATCAAAGTTGTCAAAGCCCAAGAATAGATAGTGTCTAATATAACTTATAATTTTGATATATAGGGGAATATAAATGGAAAAATGGATCATAAAAGACAAATTAAAAATCAATTTGGGTATTATCATTGAATATGAGCATGGCATGCACATTTGTTAATGCATAGAAAGGGACACTTAGGACAAATCAACCATGAAAGTAAGTTTTTTCTACAAAGATATATATGAAATAACTAAATTGTAATTATGATAAATTTATAACCACTTATAACCTCACTTGGTCAATATAATTTACTTACATTGTATACAGTAGCATGACCTAACTAAAAATTTTAACTACATTTTAATTTTATATTGAATTATCAGCTAGTTCTACAACTAGACCTGATTGCCTCTCTTTTTGAATTTTGAATTTTAACCTTCTTGTTCCTTTTTATACGACTTTAAAATCCTTGTTAAAGGCTAGAATTTTTATAATTATAGTGTTTTTTTTTCCTATTTGGATCTTTATGAATGTAACAAAGATAAATAATTGCATATTTTCCTATGTATTTTCATCACTTTATAAGATAATTTATCCCTAATATTAGTTTACTCTTGTTTCCTTAAATGTGTTTTCTACACTTAGATGATTTTATGAGTCCAAGACATTATTAATCAAAAGGATAATCTTGATAATTTAAAGGATTTTGAGACTTAGAAGTCAATTCCTACATATGTTATATGGTGTTTTTGTATTTATTTCTTGTATTCAACCTCCCTAGAATCTTAAACAAACTTTAGTTGGAGTTGTGTTAGGTTTGGCTCAACTGAAGATTGGTTTTACTATATTTACTTAGATGATTTCAGATTCATCTATGTTTGTATCAAGATTTTTATCTTTTCATCCCTTATTTTTTTAACTTTCCTTATAATCTAGTCTAATCTAGGAACAAAAAGTAATCTAAATTTAAAGGTTTATCTTGATTGCTATTTTTCACTCTATTTATTACTAATATATCATTGTTACATCTATAATCATGGTAAACTAGTAAACAAATCAACCATTTTCATTCTATGTATATCTTAGGAACCTTGATTTTTATCAAATAATTAATCATGAAAGTATATATATTAAAGGAAGTACACCATCTCTCAATGAGTACAAAGTCTCTCAATGAGTGCACAATATCTCAATAAATGCACAGTCTCTCAATGAGTGTCGTAACTAGAGATAACTACATATTAATTCATTAAAATAGGACCCTTACATAGAATAGTCCACATCAAATAACTTAGTGAAGACCAACATACCAATACCTAGTACATTTAGACCTTGGGGAGGTATTTACCTCATAAGATCACCCTCCGTTAAGGATATGTAGGGATTAACAACCCATTCACCTAATTATTTTATTGTGTCAAGTGACACATAAAAATGTTTTAGAGTTATAAGGAGGGTAGAAAATCATGATTTAAGTTCACAACCAAAACTTGAACTAAGTTATTCCAATCTTTTTTATTCCACTAAGTTAAGCAATAACTCAATCTACAAAATAGAAGAATAAACACCTGATCAAGATATATTGGGGATAGCATTGATATCTTTAACTTACTGATCAGAAGATACCAAAATATAATTATAATAAAGGAAAATAAAAGACTAAGCCTATCTAATAACCTCGTAATTTACCAAAATCTAAGATTATTCCTTTTACCTATCTATTTATAGTCCCCCAGCCTTTACCAATGGTCAATACCATGTTTTGGCTTGGGCAAGGAGCTTATTTTCCTATGGATCTCCTAGGTATAGCTCATGATATGCAAAAAATATGGATAAATTTTATCCCAATTTTCAGTTGGATGCATCCAAGTAGTATAAGAACATAATCAATAATTTTAATATGTTTCAATCATAACCTAAGTTTAACATGAAGATTTAGCCTATATATTATTCCCATATTTCTTAGGGGAAACTACATATGCTTGGTATCTTGGATTACACCATGGGTCTATTACTACTTAGGTAGGGTTAAACATAATGTTTTTAAACCATTTCAGGATTCCCATTGACCCTACTATCTTGCATCATCACTTTGTTACCACATGAAGAGAACCCAATGAGACAATGAGAATGTTTATTTCTTAATTCCATAACTTTTACCAAAGGAACAAATCTCCTTACATATTAGTAAAAGGTGGTATAATTTAGACACATTTGATGGCTCTTAACCCCTTGACCTTTCTTTTGCAAAAACCTAACATCACTTGACTCTTTATCACTATCTTATAATGTAGTAGTGAATATAAAGAACCAAATGGTTACAAAATGGTTTAGTACAAGTCATCCTTAGGAAAATTATGGGCATATAATTAGATCCTTATGTTAAATCAATTTATTATGAAGAATACCCCACTCGTGAATTCTATCTTGGGTTCCATGTATGGGACCCCTGACCTAGTGTATGATCCAACTCCATTAAAACACATACCCATTGGTATGCCCTATGTACCTCCAAATCATGTAATTCCCCAAGTGAACCATCAACAATTGGTCCTAATTCCATACAACAACATTCTAGTTGCACCAAGTATTAGTGGGTATGGTATATCTTACAACACTTAGTATGTATTTTTATCCTATATGAGCTCCCAAAAACCTACTAAAAATTCTAATAATAATGCTCCTATGACTACCTCTACGTTCTTGAATGAAAATGTACCTATGACTAATATTGAACATCAAGAAATAAACAAACCCAATACTAGATTATACCTTAAAGTAGGTAAATTGAAATAGATGGTATAAATATTATCAAATGACATAGTCAATTTGCATACATATGAACCTATAAATTCAAATCACAATACTAATAACACACCTCATGACATAAATTTCAATTTAAAAATGCCCTATAGGCAATGGAATTTCAGACCTAATAATGAAATTTTACCTAAATGTCTTAATAGTGGCAACCAAAATAGAAATCAAGCTTTTCATTTTTTTAAATTCATATATTTGGCCTCAAAATATTCATATTAATTACAAAAAATATCTAACCACATAAAAATATACTATGTTGAGGTTTTAGTTGCCTCAAACATATTCCAAAAACATATGGATAATATAGAAATTATGCCTACTCCTAATGATAAGAAAAACTACGATGAAGGGAAATTAGGCACAAATTTTGTATTATAAAATTATGAATTTCCATTTGAGGATGATAATTAACTCAAAGATAATTCATACAAGGTCCACTCATTTAGGAAAATTTAGAGAGGAAATAATTATCAACTAAGGAGCAAATCAACCAATTCATTGAATACCTCTACTCCCCCAAACAACACTTAGGTTCCACATGATGTAAATTTGAGTAATAATCCTCCTTGACATAAAATACCTCATTCTTCTTATTATACCAATAATTATGTTTTATATAACCTAGATAAAAATAAACTAAAGAAGGCCAAATATAGTTATGATATTTTTGAGGATCTTAAGAAAACCAAAACTGATATAACTATGTTTGAGTTGTTAAAAATTTCCAATCAAAAGGAATTAAATTTAAAATAATTTTATGATAATAAGGGGAAGGAATATTCTATTTTTTATGATGCACATGTTGTTCTTTATAAATATAGGACTAATATTCCTCTATTTATTTTGACAATCTAAATATTTGGAAAAAACTTGCATAATTACCTGGTTAATTTAGTGGTTTTTGGGAATGCCATGCCATATGCTATCTACCAATAATTGGGCCTTACACTTGTGAATTTAAACCAAAAATTTATCCAAATAGACAAAATAGAAGTAAAATTGGTGGGTGAGTTAAACCACATACACATGCAACTAGCCTTAAATATCAGGATCCAATAGTTAATTTACATCAAAGTGGTAGATATCTTAGATGTTTATGGCATGATGTTGAGTTGACAATGGTCAAGAATTCTCAATGGTTATATGGTGACTAATTTTACCTATATGTGTCTACTATGGCATGGCTTGCCCATCTAGATCAAAATAGATCCATATCCAAAGAAGTCTTATATGATCATTGAGTATAATATAAGAAATTATGTCCTCTGTGAGGAGTCAAAAATGGGAGTGTATTTATTGGACAAAGAAGAATAAAATCATGGTAGTTTCTCCATTAATGTTCTCAATAAGTATCCAAGTGTATAAGTGAAAGAATTGTACCTATTGGATGAAGAGGATTTATTTTATTTTCTTGAGTTAATGTCTTTACAAGATGTTTCTCTAGCCTATGAAATTATGGAACATAAAGATTTAAACAAAGGTGAATATTCTTTATACTCTTCAAAAAATTAAATGATTAAAATGGGTAGTTATATCCTTACTTATCCCATGAGATAACTATGCACAACCTCTTTTCTAAATGAAGGATTATCGCAAGCTAAAAAATACATGTGTGAAATCAAATCTGAAAATGTGAATCAATATGTGAAATTTATATCTACACTTCCACTACAAAGACCACTAGCATATTCTAACAATAAAGAATGTTATAATGTAGTAAAATCAGATTTATGGATATTGAGGTTTGATGGATCCAATTCTAAAAATGGATGTGGTTTTAGCATTGAATTGATCAACCCAAGGGAAAAGCTTATCTAGCTTCCTACCACCTATAAATCTCTTCACAAATAATGTGACTGAATATGAAACATTGGTTCATGGACACTTATTCTTCCTTGAAAATAAATTAAGGAGTAACAAAGTGTTGGGTGATTCTAAACTATTGGTTAGATAATTGAGGAGCCAATATTCTCAAAATTACAAATGCTTATCTAGATATCATTGCAGAGTTTGGAACTGGATAAAATATTTTAATTCCTTTAGCATCCAAACATTGCCTAGGTAAAAGAATATATATTAGATGCATTGGCCACTAATTCAAGCACTTTGGATCCTATTTACCATTTGAGAATGAAAACATTATCAATAAAACTAGTATATACCCCTTTGATATAAGATAATATCAATAATTTACAATTTTTCAATGACAACCAACACATTTTAGACCTCATAACCAGAAACTAAGTATTTTCATATCAAATAATTGATGAATATGGCTGAGAAGACTTTATGAAGATGGGATTATAAATATGAAAACAAACAACATGCCGAAGGGAATGGTATTACTTGAGAGACTATTTAACATGGATAAACATATACCTACCCTATCAAAGGTATGAAACATGAATAGTGAAATCTAGGCAATGAAAATGATGTGAAAAGTGTGATTCTATACACCACCTATACCCTAGAATATAAGCATGTTTTTGCACAAGACCTCAAATAATTCATCAAAATGATTGCATGGATTTATGAAGATATCAAGGTCTTAAATACTTATATGTTGACACACCATATCACCTGAAGCCTAGAGTCAAGCAATTTTCATAGAGGCAAAGGTATTTAAATCTATTGTTAGAACCACTAATTTTCAAATAAGTCGATATATTACTTACAAAAAAGATCTTCCTAGTAAGACACTCTACATGGATTAAAAACCTAGTGATGGTGAGGAAAATGAAAGGGGAAATTAGACTATGTGTTGATTTTCTCAATTTAAAAAAAGGTTTATGATAAAGATAAATATCACTTTCCTCCATTAAATAAATTTCTACAACTTGTGAAAGGTGATCTAATGATGTCATTCTTTGATGGGTATTCAAGCTATAATTAAGTGTTACTTAATTATTAGGATAAAATCAATGTAGATTTCACTACCAAATGGGGCACCTTTGTCTACAAGAGAATTCCTCTTGGATTTATCAAATTAGGTGATACATTTCAAAGAGAAAATGGCTTTTTCATTCAAATACCTTATGGTTAGGTGCATATTTATGTACATGGATGATCTAAATATCTTCTCCAAAATAAGGGTAGATCATGTAAAAGACTTGAGAAGACTGATATAAAGATGTAAAGACCATGACATTTCATTAAATCCTTAGAAATGTATATTTGAGGTAACCTAAGGTAAACTAAGAGTAATAAATAATATGTTGAAAAATTATGCTAAAATAAACTAGACAATTGAGTCACAAAAATATTTTTCTCATATCAATGTAAGCATTGTGAACACACCAATACTCATCAATCTAGATTACACACAACTCTTATACATTTATTCATTTTCCTTACAACATTCAAATTTTATTGTCCTAAAATATAATAAATAAGTGGTAGATTAAAGGATATCATCTTTCATGAATAACCCACTAAGAAATACTAAACTCAGGTGGGTAGATGTAGGATAATGGTGGAGAAAAGGGGGGGTATAAAGTGACACTTTTTTTTTAAAATAATAATAGTTGAACTTGGAGAGAATGTTAGAGACACTTCGAAAAGGAATTTGACAATGAAATAAGAAAATTAATTGTGTAATTTTGAATGTAGTTTTTAAATATATAATTTATTTCAATACCTAGATGATAAAAGTATCCAAAATAGATGCATTTATTATAATAGGTTGGTCATTTTTTGTGAAAATATAAGGAGATTATATCTATACAAACACATATTTTTTGAGTAACCGATTGAATTTTTATAGGAAACTTCATATATGAATAGGTGAAATATCAAATATTTTTTATAATATATTTTATTTTATATATATATATATATATATATATATATATATATAATTTTTAAATAATTTTACAATTCAAGATAGCTATAAAATTAAAACTTCAAGTATACGAACACAAATTTTTGATCTTAACTTAATGAAAATCATTTTATTTAAAGCATAGTTGGCAATGTGTATATTATTGAGATATAAGTTCTATAAAATTTTGATTAATATTCACAAAGTTAGAAGGGAATTTTTGATGATATGTAGATAGTCCATAACGAGGTATGTTACATATAAATTAAGTAATAATTATAAATAATATTATTACATTAAAAAAATTATATATTATAAAACTACACTTTCTCCTCTACAAACTCATATATTTTATTTTCTAAATAATAAAAGTTTCCTGATTATATGTGTTGATAAAGATGAAAAAAATTCCTAAATTTCCTAAAAACTAAGTGGGCTGCTCCATGACTAGTTTCAAGCTAGGTTCATACCTCCCAAAGCATGTACCCAAGGCAAATTTGGAGGGAAGACATAAATAATATTGAAATGTTTGAAGGGTGTATGCCCTTTTGAAATAAATTATATATATATATATATATATATATATATATATATATATATAGGCAATTAGAGTAGTTGTTAAGCACTTTGGACTGTAATTTATTTTGCCATGTTTGGTGTTTTAAAAGAATATATTGCAATGGTATATTTATTAAAATAAATGTTAAGTATAATTATTACATTTTATATTATTATACTTTAAATTTATTTTATTAAATTTAACAAATTAAAGCCACTCAACATCTTCTAAAATTGATTACAGAGCTATAGAAGTTACTATTTAGAAGTTAGTTTTTCAATTTCCATTCGAGTCAATACTTAGTTTTAAAAATTTCAAGATCAAAAAATAGATTAAAAAATAAGGTTACAAATCATTTTACATATTTAATAGATATATACCATTTATTATACCACATATTTTACATAATTGAGTATGCCTTACCTACTTTACCTACTTGAGTATGCCCTATCTGATTGAATATCTAAGCTCGAAGGTGGATTCTTAAATAATTTGTGGGTTTTTCAATCAATGGGTCTATCAATATGCATAAATCACTTCCCTTTAACATGTAACTTATAACATACCTATGTTCATGATACTATCACTCATACATGACATCTATTGTATACCTATTACATATATGTATGCATTTACTCATACATAACATATACTTGTAGTCATGATATGATAACTTATACAAGACATAAATGTAGATAATCACCCTAATAAACTCCATTTAAAATATAATAAATTGAAACACCATTCAAATTAATTCTACAAAAATAACATTCACTCTAAAACAAATGTCATATAGATGGTCAATCCATGCATTATTCAATTCCAATCTCATGCATTATTCCAAAGTCATGTAAAATAAAGTCATATTCTATCACTCTAAATTCACAAAAGACACTCTCTCATTGACCCTCATCATATCTAATCACTTCCTCATCAACCCTCATATTCAATTATATTCCCTATTCATTCCCTCATCAGTTCTCATTGTCCCTCATTATCCTTAATCACTCCCTCATTGGCTATCATCATTCATTGTACCTAATGACTCCCTCATCAACCCTTATCATCTCTAGTCATTCACTCATCATCCCTAATCATCCCTCATTAACATTTATCATACATAAACACTCCCTCATCAAACCTAATCAACCCTAACATACCTAATCACTATCCCATCATCCCTAATATCACTCTCATAATCCCTCATCATTGTTATTAACTCCCTCATTAACCATCATCATTTCTTATCATCCCTAGTTAATCCTTAATCATATTTCATTCTCCTTCATCATCCCTCATCACTCCCTCATCAACCCTCATCATCCTTAATCATCCCTAATCACCCCCTCCTAATGTATCTTCATTCCTCATTGCCCCTAATCATTTGCTCATTGTCCCTCATCATAACTAATCACTCTTTCATCATCCCTAGTCACTCCCTCATCTAGTAGAGTATTATTTAATCTAGTAGTTAGTATAAATTTGTTTCATATTGAACAATATCATTTTTAGATGAATCTTTAATGGTGTTTCAATTCCTTCTATTCTAATTGGAGTATACTAGGGTGATTATTATCTTTCATGTCTAGTTTATTAGATATGGTCATGATGGATTACTCTAGGGATATTGTTGAATGATTTATATGTTGAAAATAAGATAATATCCTCTTTGAAATTTCATGAAAAAAAATCATTTTTAATAATGAGGGATGATGAAAAATGATGATAGATCAAAAATTACCTCTTTGTTTTTACTTTTTATGAGGTGAAATCCTTCTTCTAGACACAATTATTTCTAAATCATTGAGAAAAGGGGCTAAATAATTTTAGATATTCTCATGTTTATGAGTTATTATCAAAGAATGATGTTAGTCATAAGTATAAATTATTATCATTTATGCCACTGACTTTGTTATGGCATGTTTTCTCCTTACATTGAAATCATTACACTTGTGTAGGAATTATGATAAGAAAGTGGAGAAGGGTTTAAGCTGAACAACCAATGCTTGCATCATTCCTCTATGGTTTGGTCTCCATAATGTATGTTTAGTGTTTGTTATTTAGGTTTCATTTTTAGGGTTTTGGGTTAAGGGTTTAGTGTTAAAAGTTTATATTTTAGTATTTGGGGTTGATTGTTTGGGTTTTGGCATTTAGGTTTTAATGTTAAGGTTTTATCCAATTTTAGGATTTAGGGTATATGGTTTTGGGTTTGTGATTTAGGGTTAAAATTTCAAGTTTTAGGGTTTATTTCTTAGGGTTTAAGGATTAGGTTTCAATGTTAATAGTTTAGGGGTTAAGGTTTTGGGGTTTAATGTTTAGGGTTTCAAATTCATGATTTTTAATTTTGTGTTTAAGGTTTAGTGTCTAATATTAAGAGTATAGGGTTAAGGTTTTATGGTTTAGTGTTTATGGTTTATGATTTAGGGTTAAGGGATTAAAGTTTATATTTTAGGGATTAGGGTCTAGGTTATAAAGTCTAGGTATTAAGGTTTTAAGGTTATATGTTTAGGATCTAGCTTTTTGGGTTTAGGTATTATTATTTTGGGTTTAGGGATAATTTATTAGGGTTAAGTTTTTAAGGTTTATGGTGTTTAGGGTTTGGGTTTTAGGTTTTAGGGTTAATGGTTTAAGTGTAAATAGAGTGTACTAAGGTGATTAACTACATTTGTGTTTGGTATGAGTGATTGTATCATGAATACAAGAATTTGACATGTATGAGTGATAAATTACCTACATGTAGTAGTAGGTATTGGGTAGATGTAATGTATGAATGACTGTATTATTATATGTATTCTATAGGTTGAATGTTATAGGCTAGCCATTTATGCATATTGATAGATCTATTGATTAAAAAACCCAAAAATTATTTAGGAATTCATCTTGAATCCTGCTTCAATCCTTTTACATGAATGTACCTAGTCACTCCTTTTTGTATATAGGTTAAGATAACCCTTATACTTTCAATATATGGCTAAACCAATTCCCCCTTTCATTTATTTATATGGCTCATAACTCAAGATTATTATTTATGGCAAGAGGTTTAAGATTTAAAAATTTAGGTTTTAAGGTTTATGGTTGAATTTTCAATATTCATAGTTTAGGGTTTAGTGTATAGGGATTAGTATTTAGGGTTTAGGTTTTAGTGTTATGGCTTAGGGATTAGGATTTATGGATTATAATTTATATTTTATGATTAAAGGTTTGGGATTTATGGTTTATTTCTTAAGGAACCAAGAGTTTAGATTTTAGGTTTTGGGGCTTGATGTTTGGGGTTAGGGTTTTGGGTTTATGATTTCACACTTGGGTTTTAGGGTTTAGGGTTTAAAGATCAACATTTTGGTCTTGGGGGTTTGGTTGATGGTTTGGGGTTTAGAACTTAGTATTTAGTATTTAGGGTTTGGGATTTATTTTTTGGGTATTAGGGCTTAGGGTTTAGGATTTGGGGTTTCATGTTTATGGTTTAGATTTTATGGTTTTGGGTTTGGGGATTTACATTTAGTATTTAGATATTTAGGTTTAGTGTTTAAGTTTTTATGTTTTGGGTTTTTGATTTGGGTTTAGAATTTTTAGTTTAGGAGTTAATGTTTAAGGTTTATGAATTATGGTTTATTATTTTAATCTTGGGGTTTAGGGTTAATGGCTTACATTTAGGTTTTATATTTTAGGGTCTAGGGTATAAAGGATAGGGTTTAATGTTTTACATTTTTATGTTTAGGGTCTATAGTTTAGGGTTTATAGATTATTTATTTTGTTTTAGGGATAATGTAATAGGGTTAAGCATTCTAGTTTTAGGGCTTAGGGTCTAGGGATTAGGTATATTATTTAGTGTTCATGGTTCTTGGTTTATGTCTTAGGGTTTGGATTTTAGGGTTTAGGTTTCAATGTTTAGGTTTTAAGGTTTAGTGTTTAGGGTTAGGGTTTTGGGGTTTGTGGTTAAAGGTTTAGGTGTAAATGGAGTGCACTAGGGTTATTATCTACATTCATGTCCAATATGAATGACTCTATCATGACCATAGGAAGATTTCATGTATTACTGACCAAATACCTACGTGTAGTACCATGTATATGGTAGATGTAGTATATGAATGATTGTATCATTACTGTATATGTGTTATAGGATTCATATTTCATGATATTCATTTATACATATTGATAGACCCATTAATTAATGCTAATTTTTTAAGATGAGATCAAGGTTGTTAAGAATATTCTAAGGCAGAGATAGAAAATTCCAAGTATAGTACATATCCAACTTTGTTTATTGAATATATAGCTCTTATGAAGGTCTAATGGTATTATGTAAACACTATAGAATACTTACAAGTAAAGTGATTCAAATCATTTTAAAGTTAATCAAATTCAATATCCTTTCAAGTAAGCATCTTAGGCCATCCAAACCTAAAGAGTAGAGTTTCCATTGAATTCTAATTCTTAAGAAAGAAATAAAGGAAATTAGTTTCTTATACTCAGAGATAGTCTCTAAACACATTAATAAATATTTATAAGAATCATTTTATAATCTTAGATTAATAACACCTTTTCAAGACCAAACACACCTATACACAATATTGTAACAGTGCTTAGGACTTAGTCAACATTTTGGGCACTTTGGTGATCTAATTGGTATTTTGAGCTTGTGTAAAGACACCTATGAGTCATGATATATATGACTTAAAACCTTGTTTCTCATTCTATCTTCTAATCCAAAAATTCTAAAAACTAAGTATTGAGTAGAATGGAATTTGAAAAACTAACTTCTAAATGGTAACTCCTACAACTTTGTAATCAATTTTAGAAAATGTTGAGTGGCCCTAATTTTTTATATTTATTAAAATAAATTTAAAGTATACATTTTAAAATAATTATACTTAACATTTATTTTAATAAATATACCATTGCAATATATCATTATTAAACACCAAACATGGCAAAAAAATTGTAGTCTAAAGGGTGTACACCCTTTTTAAAGGGCATATGCACTTTTCAAATGTCATACACCCTTTATAAAGGGTGTATACCCTTTACAAAGGGTGTGCATACTTTTCAGTCGAAAGGGTGTATACCCTTTGTAAAGGGTGTATGCCCTTTGGATTGTAAAGGGCATACTCTCTTTCGGTTCGGGACCAACACTTTCCTATTTTGCATTGGGTTTTTTTAGAAAAAAGGTGTACACCCTTTTAAAAAGGGCATACTCCTTTTATATAAATGTTTTTTTATTTTTCATTATGTCATGCTTTTTGTCCCCTAACTTTTTCATCTACCCAAGTATTCCATGATCGATAATAATCCTTTACTTTGATTAAATACATTAGAAAGTTTAAGAATTACATCTTTCACAACAAGTTGTTCATTATATTACTTGGTCTAGATGTATAGGTTTACCAATACAAAATGAAGGGAGATAGTAATGGTAAATGGATGGCCATCTCTATAACTTTGACCTAGAAATGTAATCAATCAAAATTGTTAGAGGCCAAGGAATCTACAAATCCATGGCTGAGGTGGATCCCCAAATCATATGATCATAATAATAAGTGTAGGATATCACAAGTGATGAATGGTATATATAGAGTTGAATATATGCTAAACAATGAGTGTCGTTGGCACCTAAATTCCACACTATGATGAGCACATAAAAAGTAGTTATTTTAAGTTCAAAGCTAGTGTTATCTATATAAGGAACCATTAAGGCATATATTTTATATTCCTAAATAAAGAATAAGTAGCTGACGTACTTAGAGATATCCAAGGGAAATATGGGATTGAGCATGGTTTAGGAAGTAATATATCTCATCAAATACTTTATGTAAGATACTATTGGCCATGTATTTTAAGGATTTACACTAGCATGTTCAAATTTGCCACACTTAACAAGTCATTATGCATCATGAATGCACACTAGATATGCCACTATTGTCATTTATTTAAGCCCAATCAATTTTACTAAATGGGGACTAGACTTTGTGGGATCCATTAATTCCAATTCTTTTTTAGGCCACAAGTTTATCCTTATAGTGACTGATTACTACACCCATTGGGCTAAATCTTAACTATTTAATAATTACACCACCAATGTTTATTCAACTCTTGGAGGAATACATTACCACAAGGTTTGGTATGCCCACCACACTGGTATGTGATAATGGCCTTGATTTCTCCTCCCTATAATTCCTTACTTGGATTAAGATTATCAAGTAACCCTTAAATTTTCTTCAAATTATTATCCCCAAGGTAACATGTTAGCTAATTCAACAAATAGTAATTTGTTAAATATAATTAAGAAGATATTTGAAAGAAACCCAAGGGATTGGCATAATGTGCTTAAATTTTCTTTATGTTCTGATAGAACTAGGATCAAATCTATATTAGGGACCTCTCCCTATTATCTAGTATATGGCCAAGATCTTATCTTCCCAACCAATTTGAAAATCTATACCTTGTTATTAATAATAGATTAACTAGAAGCGAATGATGAAATATAATCTTGCCTATTTAACCTTGTGCAATTTGAACAAAAATGAGATGTAGCATTGCTACATTTCAGTAAACATCAAGAGGTTCTCAAATGTTAGTTTGACAAGTGAACTAAGTTGAAGGCCTCTAGGATCTATGATATAGTCCTCTTATGGGAAAAATCTCATGAAAAGAAGGGACAACATGGAAAATTTGATATTTTATGGCTTGGTTCATACCAAAATCTCTGAAAACCTAGTTGGGAATGATTTCCACCTAAGGTATCTTACTAGTGAGGATTTTCCAATTCCATGTCAATGGGAAATTCCTTAAACATTAATTCTAGGCTTGATTGGATTATAAACCCCTTGAATAGTTTCTCTTTTGAATGTTTTTCCTTCATATTCTTTGTTTTAGTTTATGTTTTCTTTAGTTGTTTTATGTTTTATTTTTTTCCCTTGTTTGGTTTAGCTTCATTGTGTCTCTTTTTGAGTTGAAATTTCTATTTTTACATGAGGTTTCCATTGTCTAATTATGGAAAGAGAATGGGTTTCTTGTTTTTGAATAACATGAATGGAATTTATAGGTATAAAAAGGTTTAAAACATTGTTCAATTACTTATATGAACTATTGTGTTTTCATGGTATGGTTAAAATGTTGAAGGCCTATGATCTCTAACTAAATATATAACTATAGGAAGGCTACATTTATTGTTCTAAAGATCATCAAATGTACCTAACAAAAAATATGAAAAGTAAGACAACTCCAAATGTTTTTAGCCTTACTTTAATTGACTATGAACTTGTTAATTATCACTGGTCCCCAACCCTCAATGGATGAAAATAAAGTAGAATATCCTTTATAAAGGATTGAGATAAATTATAAAATATGCACTTTCTCCTTGAAAGGGTCATCTTGGAAACCTCTACCATAGTATTTTTATCCTAGTTGGTAGTGGAATAATGAATTATGAAGTGATTAGAGGTATCTATGTCAGGCCTATAAATGCCTAAATGGAATCAAATCAATACCCATGCCATTCACCCCATCAACCAAATTAAAATTTTCATATTCCCTTTCATCAATGCCCATTAGTTAAACAAATTTTATTTATTGTGTGTCTGATAAATAACTAAAATAATCACATAAACTCACACACTGACAGTCTTTAGGTAGGAGTAACATTTAGTATGTCCAAGTTTGAAGCACAAATTTGTGCCTTTATTTTTTTTGACTTTACTTTGGAAGGTTGTTTGTATCTAATGTTTGTATTTCAATGAAGATTTAGGATTATAGATTATTGAGATACTTGGAAGTATCTCCTAGTAGGATTCACCATCTATTATTTCCCATACAACACACCTCATTTTCACTAGAAATGGGGACCCTATTTTTACTTGATCCTTACCATGGGAAGTTGAATTATTTACCTATTGATCCCTTATCTGAATATTAGTCTTTTAGATGTTAAGTTTAAAGTGATTGAAGTTTATTTTATTCAATTCTTTCTCGTTATTAAGTGCTTAGTCCATTATATGCATCTAGAGTCATTAAGATGAATTTGCCTAAGTCGAAAGGTCTTAACCCTTTCTAAATCTAAATTGAGGTATGAAATTTATCCAAATTATATATATCCTTTTTCATTATTTGATTTAACAACATCATTAATTTCTACTTTTATTGAACATAATTGACTATGTGTTCTTGACTAATTCAATTTGAACTTAGTCACTTTTTAAAAATATACTAGATCATGCTAAGGTTCCTTTAGAGGGGATATATTTATTATTTTTAATCTATTATTTTTCAATCTATTTATACTTTAAATATAATATAATTTGACTAAAGTTTATTCTTGCTCATCTTTGCCTTAGTTAATTTCATTAAAATGATCATAAGTTTCTTTGAAAATGGTTTTAAATTATTTCAAAATAGGATTTTTTATTGCAATGTTTATGTGTTATTTCATTCAATTTGAATTTACTTAGCCATTTTAAAATTTTAATATCTTATCCATTTGAATTTTGAATTTCATAAATATTATCATTTGAATTAAATAATTTTGATTATACCTTTTTATTTCATTAATCATAGGTACCTATCTTGGACCTGATGCCTTTTGGTACTCTTTCATGACTCTTAATAATTTCATCCCATTTAAAATCCTTTAGACACTTAGTCTATTTCTAAGATTCACCTAAAGGCATGTGGTACTTTTTCATCAACTAGTGAAAAAAGCCTCAGGCTATTAGATCAGCATGATGCTTCTAAATGGAATGATCTCGATGACCTATTATCCTAGCCAGATCAATATAAAATGTAGGCTTCAAGAAATGGGGTTAGTGGGATTTTACCAAATGGAATCATCTTTATGACTTTATATCTCAGATATATCCATATATAATCTTAGCATCTGGGTGAGTGGGTTAATAAGATGCTTCAATGTGGCATCATCGTAGTGACCTACTATATCATAGATGTTCATATAAGAGTAGAGCCCCTGAACAGGTAGGTGAGAGTAATGATTCCATGTGTAAAAATTCCATTACTCTATATCTTATAGGTGGTCCTTATAGCCAAACAAAGTGCCAAAGATACATGTGAGTGATATGATGCAACATGGTGAAATCTCATCTCACTATAGTGAATCCTAGTTATCACAACATAGAACCTCATTCTGATCAATATATATATATATATATATATATATATATATATATATATATATATATATATATATATATATATATATTACATGTGAGTGATATGATGCAACATGGTGAAATCTCATCTCACTATAGTGAATCCTAGTTATCACAACATAGAACCTCATTCTGATCAATATATATATATATATATACACACACACACATACATACATACATACATATACATATATATATATATATATATACACATACATATATATACATACATACATATATATATATACACATATATATACATATATATACACACACATATATATACATATATATATATACATATATATATATACATACATATATATATGTGTGTGTATATATATATAGCATATATATATATATATATATATATATATATATATATATATATATACATATATATATATATACATATATATATATATACATATATATATACATATATATACATGTGTGTGTGTGTAGCATCGGGTATCCACATGGAAATAACTCAATGAACTAAGGATAAGTTGGTTGCATAGCAGATAATACATGAACTTAATATTGATGGACCATCTGGTCATTCAAGTTATCAAATCCTGAGAATGGACTATGTGTCCAATCTAACCTTCAACACCAATCTACAAGGGCATATAAACATAAAATTGATCATAAAATACAAATTCTAAAGAAATTTAGGAGGCAAAATTGAATGATTATGGTGTGCACATTTGAGAATGTTTAGAAAGGGACGTTAAAGACAAATCAACCATGAAAATAAGTGATTTCCTGTGATAAAGACATATATCCAAAATCTAAATTTTAATCCTAATGCATCTCCTAACACTTCTAGTTGCACTTGGATGAAAAAATTTGCTTCCATGGTTTGAATTATCATGGTCTAGCTAAAAGATTCAACATTATTTTAATTTCACATTGAATTCTTAACTACTTATAAAACTAAAATTGATTTGGCTCTCATTTTGAATCTTGAATTTTGACCCTCTCATGTTCCTCTTTATAAGACTTCAAAAGCCTTGCTAAAGGATGGAATTTTTAGAATTAGAGTGTGTTATACATGTTTGAATATTTATGAATTTTAATATAGACATAGATAATTATACATTTTCCTTATGCATTTTCATCACTTTCTAGGATAATTTCTCATTACTCTTGTATTATTCTTGTTGCCTAAAAAGAGTTTTCTGCACTTAGATGATTGAATGAGTTTAATACATTGTTAATTAGAAAGAAAATATTGATAATTTAAAGGATGTTGAGACTCATAAGTCATTCTATGTGCATTTTATATGGTGGTTTTATCTTTCTTTCTCACATTCAACTTCCCTAGAATATTACACCGTCATTAGTTGGAGTTGTGATAGGTCTGGCTCAATTAAAGATTAGTTTTACTAGATTTAATTAGTTAGAAGATTTTAGATTCATTTATGTGGGCATCAAGATTTTTATTTCTTTTCCCCTTTTCTTTATCACTCCTTATAATCAATTTTAATATAGGAACAAAAAGAAAAATGAATTTAAAGGTTTATCTTGATTGTTATCTTGCACTTTATTAATAATGAATATTGCATTATTACATCTATAAGAATGGTAAACTAGAAATGAAATCAATTATTTTGATTATATGTATATCTTAGGAAGTTTTATTTCTATCATAGATTGAATCATGCAAGTATATATATCAAAGGAAATGCAAAGGATCTCAATGAGTGCACATTCTTTTAATGAATGTGCAGTCTCTCAATAAGTGTGTAGTTTCTCAATGAGTTTGTTAACTATAGCTAACTACATCTTAATTCATTAAAACATGCCATTTACATGGAATAGTCCACTTAAACTAACTTATTTAAGACTAACACACCAAGACCTGGTATATTTACACCATGGGGAGGTATTTTCCTCATGGGATCTCCCTCTTTTTAGGAAAAGTAGGGATTAACAACCCCTTCACCTAATTATTGTCTTATGTCAAGCGATGCATCAATAGTACTGATTAAACTTGGACAAAAACCTCTTATTATTTTTATTATTTAATCCCTTCAACCATAGCCTTAATAATGATAAAACCCCAAGCCCCTAATAGAAGAGTTCATTTTTATTATTTGGTGTCAATTTCTATGTTAGATACTTTATCACCTCCTTTAGCTTTGAAGTCATCTACCCAATTGGACATGTCCATTCTTGAATTTACTAAAATTGAGTCTTACACAATTATAATTTTAAGGACTCTAGGATAGACAAGGTATGTGGTGGAGACAATGGCCCATAGGGACATATCAAGATGGAGTAGGTTTAGTCAACCACATATTCAAGTGCCAATTCAAATAAGCTATTCAATGTTTCCACCATGATTTTTTCCACCCACTAGATCTGAAAAGATTATTCAACTTGAGGATCAAGGAGAAATCATTCTCCCTTATTGTTTCAAAGAGTTTCAAGAGTGGAAAAATGACATAATGGGCCTAGTCCTTATAAAATTTCAAACTATAAGCACACATTTTGGTAAGAAAATTGGTACCATAAAGAGGGTGAGAAAGAGAAATATAATAGATAGAAAGGGGGAAGAAGTAATATTAGAGAAAAGTGGGAATTTATTTCCCTTGACAAAGAAACAAAAAAATAATATAAATAACCCTAAATAATATGTATAATATTTTTTTCTTTTGTGGATACAACATGGGAGGTCATGAAAGAAATGTATAGGAGTAAGGAACAATCCAAGCAAAGGATCTTATAGACATAAATTATTCAAGCCTGAAGAGAAACAATAGACAATGTTTAAAGTGCAATAAATAAATTACATGGCATCTTAAACACTATAAGGGATTCTAGGGGTGAATCTCAGCCTCAATGGGGAAGGATGATGACTTTATATAACTAATTGAAATAATTATAAAATAAGCTTAAATTTTTGATATCTTGTACCACAAATAGTGCCTATAATCACTTAAAATGGATGACTACCTAAGAAACTATATGGGATTTAAATTATGTGATCCCTAGAAGGGATAGTGCCTATGATTGGCACCAATATCTAAAAGCCTTGGTATCATAGTTTGCCAATTAAAAAAGAGGTTATACATTATTGAGAGATATGAGAGTCACGAATGTGATTATCCCTATATGGAAACTAGTGAATAGGCCTAGTTTTAAGGTATTACTTAGGGAAACTATAGAAAGATTCAAGGTCAATTTTTAAAGCACTATATATAAGACTATGAAGAAATTTTGCAATTGATTAATTTTTCTAAAGACAAGATGACCAAGACAGGAGCCCTCAGAGCTAGATTCATTGATTCAAAAATTGAACACAAAAGGTTGATGGATGAAATCCTATGTTTATTTAAGCCATCCATACTCAATTTTGGTATTATTAATATTTATTTTAACACCACATATGCCTTATATGAACAACTTAAGGCTATTGATAAATCTACTACCATCACCACATAGAGCACAACTATATGCACTCAACCTTATTTCAAAGTTCTTATAATAGTGCAGATTTATATTGGTCCCAATAGTGTTACTCAAGCAAAAACTATTTCCACATCACTATTAGTTACCACTTTAGCTAGTAATTCACATAATAGGATTCATACTACTTCAGTTACTATGACAATCATGTAACCCCCTTGTTCTTTAGGAGGTGCCAAGATAACACCATATTTAAATATAAATATATGTTGTTACATGCATTGTATTATAAGAGAGTTTCAGATCTCCATTTTATTTTGATCATATGTATATTTATATTGTAATTATAGAATTTTATATAGTTATCTTATTTATATCCTATGCATGCATACTTCACATGAATTATATAATTGTAATTGTAAAATTAGACAATATTCAGAGGATGAGGTAACCCCTCTACAAGCCTATTTAAAATTGTATCATATCAATTCCAAAGGGTTGACAATTTTAGATATTAATATGATTAATAAATTATATAGATTGTTCTATAAATTTGTCTTGATGTGCAAAATATTATTCTTCTCAAAACCTATGATTCATTGAAAAAGATCCATTATTATAGTAATTTTGTATTTGGGTTGCATAGAAGTGTTGTTTAATATAGTTTTTCATATTGTACAAATATCCAATTTGTATATTTTGTGTTTAAATAATCATAATCTCCATTTGAAGATGTGCAATTTTAATATTTTATCCATATAAACCTTTGATTATCAGTAATAAATTTACTTTATTTTGTTCCCTTAGACTCCTTACTATGTTTTTATGCTTTGTGTGTTAACATTAACTTATAACAAGCATTAGTTTTTGACTAGTTATCCAATCCATAGTGTAAGATCTAGTTTATAAGGGTTTCATCTGCCTTTAATTCACAAATATATTTTCTTACCTTATCATTATTTTATTTTATTTTATTTTTATCTTAGTTACCTTAATTTATATTCACCCACCTATCCACTTATATCAAGTAGGTCTATACTCACGTCATATCTGAACCATATGATGTAAACAACCACTCCATTCACTACTATTCCACCACCAAGTTGTTTATAAAATTTAATACCCTATAACTTGTTCCTTGGAGTGAACATTTTCACTGATCTTAAAACATTAGAAGCTACCTCATAAGATTACTTAGTATTCATAAAAACCACATCAACACTACCTTATACCTAAATTTTTGGATCTATATTAATTATTTTAAAATATAAATAGATGATGGAGGTGTATTCAATATATTCCATTTCTCATTTTTTAAAAGCAATGTTAATGGAAAAACCAACTGTTCCATGACTAGGAACATGTCATGAGATATGATAGGCTCAATTCCACTTTTATTAGAACCATAATGTTACCTATAAATTTATTACCCATGACTATGATCACTAATTTTAATGTCCTAGATAAGGACACCAATTATAACATGATTTTAGGGAGCCCTTATATCCATAAGATGAAGGCATCCAATAAATTCTCTTCAAAGAAATTACATTCTTACATTCAAGAATTTTTTTTGTGGCCCAATGTGATCTAAAACCATTTGATGTAATTGTGAAATCCTTAAGAAAAATAAAGGACTTCATATCAAGTAATTTACCTTCTAACATGGTAACAAATCCATTTTCACCTTACAATGAAAAATATCCCATTGCGATGATGATGTTTATTCTATAATTAAAATCTAAATGTATAATAGCATCACCAAATGAAAATCCTAATGGAAAAGGCATAATAATGATGGGAAAAATGGTAAAAATAAATATTGAAATGATTACAAACATTTCTATGAAGTCAACATCTAAAATAATATTAGTATCCTAGATAAAAATAAACCCATTTCACTCACTTTTAAACCAAATGGGTTTGGGACATACAACCTTTCAAATAATCAAGATATATAGATGAAAGATTGGGTAGCTACAATTAAAAATATATATATTGTTTATATTTATCAATATTTAGAGACACTCCCTAATATCATGATGATCTTTTGCTTTCAATAGACCAATAGATGTTCCTTAATGATAGAGGGAAATACCATTTAGGCATGGGGTATAGAGTTATCAAGATCTCCCTTATAGGGAGGATAATACCATTTGGGTCTAGAATCAATTTAAAATGTCCAAAAGATGTAGTAGTATATGAACCCTTTTTGTTAGGAATGTTCATTTCTATAAGGTTAGGTGTCCAAAGCCTCAAAATTTGAGGAAAGTCACAATTATTTACTAATCAAGTATTTGAGATTTAATTAAAAAAGATAAACTTGTTCAACTTTAAAATAGTGTCATTCATGGAGTCATAAGGGATTTTTATTTTGATTCCATATAATATTTAACTAGGGAGAGTAACAAAGTTACCAATTTGATGGTTGATTCTTCTTTTCAATTTTTTCCTCATCAAGAAATACTAGAATCTTCTTTTTTGGTGCTCACAAAACTTGAACCACTTATTTGAGAAAGACCAAACAATCAAATAGTTTCCCATTTGGAAGAGTAAATGACATTGTTATCTAAGAATACATGGAAAAATATGAAGTTATTTTAAAATCATTACAATTTTATGATCAACTCCTTTTGTCACACCATAATAAGGGATTTTTCCTCACATATTATCCCTCCTCTAACCTTGAAATGGAATTTTATGATTCATATTACAAAACAAAGGATTATAATTCCTCTAAGGAAGAATAAAATTTATTTGAGGAAGATAATAAAGCTTCTAATCTTGCTCATGCCCCATAATAATTTGTATATTATAACACCTCCCTCAAAGAGGGTACCATTGATATTGATATTGTGATTATAGAATAATATAAAATACTTAATCTTGGATATTAAATTTCACCTAATTACATAAAAGACAAAAATAATTTTCTTACTAAATAATCCAAATCCTTTGCCTTCTCTGATGTAGACATGACAAAAGTTTAGCCTAAGGTGGCAGTCCAAAAACTGGTCATTTTACCTTACGCAAACCTTGTTAAAAAATATCAAATTTGTAAAATCAAAGGTTGTGTTGTTCAAATAAAATGTCATAGGACTTATAAAATTAGGATATATTAAACCCATAGAGTATACTAAATGGTTGTTTAATATCATCCCCACTCTTAAAAACAATTGTAAGATCAGGATATGGATAGACATCAATACGGCATGCCCAAAATATAATTTTCTCCTACTTTCCATTAATTTCATCATACATGATACAAATGGATATATGTTATTTTCCTTCACGTATGGTTTCTCAAGATATAACCAAATTCACATTTCAAAAGAAGACCAAATCAATACCTCCTTCACAATGATGTGGGAGACCATTTGATATGTTTCCATACATTTTAGATTTAAAATCAATGGGAAACTTATTAGAAGTCATGACCCACATCTTTCATGATCTCATTAATAATTTAATGGAAGTCCTAGCCAATGATTTTCTGTGAAAAAAGAAGAAGAGAGAAGATCATCTTAAGGTTCTATGAATTGTCCTTACCTTCTTGATCAAATATAGTGTCACACTTAATATCATGACATGTGTGTTTAGAGTTATTGGTATAAAACTCTTAAGATTAATTATCTCAAAATGTGGTATTTGTATTGATCATGTGAAGATACATGTAATTTTATAAATGACCCCCTTAATGATGATTTAGGAATAAGGTCATTCTAAGGGAAGTTGGTGGAAATTATAACATTTATACCTAAAAGTATATATGTTGTACATATTATAACCCATATAATCAATAATGAGATTGGTATAACTTGGAATCAATATTACCAAAATGCATTTGAGTTGTTAAAAAAAATATTATAGATCTATTGACTTGCATGGCACATAATTATGTTCAATCCCTCATAATTTATTTGGAGTTAAACTAAGGTATCTATAACCTTAATGTTATACCAATAATATGAAAATATAAAATAAAGATAAATATATTTTGTTAGCCACACTTTTATCAATTAAAAAACACAATATGCAAAAGCAAAAAAAGAATGCTTACCCATAGTTTTTGTGATTGTAAGATTGAGGCATTACAAGCTCAATCAATAAAAAAGGGTCATTGTGAAGACTCAATAACTTCATAACTTTTTGACCCAACCATCCCTATCATAAAAATATGGTCATTTCATCATGCTTTTAAGCAAGTCTGAGATAACTTATATTAACCAAAATTCTATCAAAGGATAAACCATTGCTGATTAGTTTGTTAAGTTTCCATTGTAGCTTGGTTATCTAGTCAACATTGAATTACCAAATGATTTTATTTGATATATATAGAAACTCTTATCACTTCTTCCCATGGCACATAAACATAATAAGCTACTAAGTTGGTAAAATCTATCTTGAAGGAAAGAACACCAAATAGAGGTGATATCTTCGAATCATCATGTCAAAGTATGTGATCCTTGACCAATTTCTATACCAAAATTGTTTCTACCTAATTTTTCTTATATGTGTTGATGAGAAAAAGTATGATATAGTCATTTTTAAATGTTATAAAAAAAAAATTGACTCAAAAAATCATAACCATTGATAATGGTCCCCCTTTTAAAAACCCTAAGGTATGTGAAATATTTAATATATTATCCATATCTTATCAAATACCTATTTACATTATGCACATGTAAATAGACAAGTCAAGGCCATGAAAAAAAATGTTAAAATCAATACTCATCAAGATTGTATTTGAGTGTCTTTTGGGATTATAAGACAAGTATTTGTATGCCCACTATGGAAATCCATTCATCCCTTTTATTCAAATTAAAATAAATCATGCCTCTAGAGGTGGAAGTTTAACATCTTAACATTTATCTCTATGGTCTCTTGGATGAAGAGGAATAAAAAATGCATGCCTCACTAAGCTATAATGTTTAGATTACCATCATCTCATACATGTACAAAACCATGTTGCTTACACCTATCATATGTGTTACTAGTATAATATTAGCATTCATGAGTTCTCTATCCATGATAATGACCTTTTAATAAGACTCAATAGTATAATTTATAATAAGAAAGGATAAGGTAAATAATATATACCTAATTAATTATGTCCATCTTTAGTAATAGATTATTTTCAGAGTGAACCTTTTTAATTTATGCACCTTAGAGGGTAAGGATTTTGATGAAATTGTTAGCTCTTTGAAATTTAATATTATTTAATATATATATAAATTCTCACATTCACATATTTTTATTAGTAAAATCCTCATTGTCATTTTTTTGTTTTGGAATTTTGGCTATTATGATAGGATGGTTATTTACATATGATTTCACATGACACAAAAGTTTAGCGAAAGATATCATTTCATGATTTTCCATGACCCTTTTTCATCTTAGAAAAATACTCTCAAAATAAATGGTAAAATAGGATTTATATATTAATTCTTCCAGAAACTATACACCTTATTCCCATCTACCTTCTTGTAATCTTAGATACTCTATCCTTAACACTAAGTCTAGAATATTTTCCATAATAGAATCCATTTTTCAATTAATTTTAATAGAAATAATAATAATTTTATAACCAATAAATATTATCCATCTAATTTTGACCTTGGTAATGATACCTTACATCTTATTAGTTACATAGGGTCAAATTTATTGGGTAGAAGCCTTCTTAGAAAATAAAAATAGAGACTCTATACAAAGTTAGTCATTGTTAATTAATAAATTATTTCACATATATCACCATTTGATTATCCTCAATGATGAGCAATAAAATTATACTTGTTAAATGGGTTTAGCATTTGGGGAATATGCTTGTACTTTCCTACATTTAATATTTGGTGACTAGCCCATGCATCTCCCTAGTCACATGAGGCTAAGTATAGGTAGTCATAAAATGAAAATAAAAAACAAAGGAAAAGCAATACAAAAGTTTTCAAAATTAAAATTAATAGAATCCATAACAATATTGTTAATGTATCTATGTTAAAATTATAAAACTCTTCATTTACCAATTTTATGTTGGTTATCCATTTATCAATCTAAGTTTAGACAAATATAATAAAGTTTTTTTTTTCTAATCTGAACACAAAATATAATTATCATGCAACACGTAAGGATTTAGTATATCATCTTATATCATGTGAAGTTTCTAGTGAGTATATTTTCTTATTTCACCATTATGTATATCATATCCTATCTCTATTCCATGATTAAATTTTGGTGTTTCTTGTCACATGGATGAAGTAGATCAATCATTTCCTATAAAAAACCATTTTTGCATTCATATTTTGCAAACTATTACATATTAAATTTGAGTAAAATCTATTATAGCATTAAATATAATCATATCCATATAATTTGTTCATGAAAAAGAGACCCATCAAATTTCATTAATTTCCTAGCCATTAAAAATTTTGACAAAGATGTTATTAAGAGGAATCCAAAAATGGTTCATATATAAATATCATAATATTTTCACACATCAATTTTTTTGTAACATCATATCCACACCAAGAGAAACAATGTGGATATAATTAAAAAAATAGATATAGAATCCTAATCATCCCTACCTATGAAAGCCTACTAAAGTAGAGTGCCTAGTTATAATAATCCTTGTCCTCTAAGATACTTTATATTCATAGTATAAATTGATCTTATTCTTGATCTAAGGTCTCATGTGAATGGTCTTATTTTGGGAGGCCTCCCATCCCAATTTCTACCTATTCAAAGAGGCACACCCACCTATTAGTGCCAACAAAATGGTCAAGGTATTCACCTAAGCCTCTAATAATGATACCATAGCCTAAAATCCAATAATATTTGTTTTCTACTAAATAATATTCTACTATAAATGATAGGTAAGGGAAACCAAGTTGTAGTGCCAAACCATGTAGGTAGGTAGACTTAGATTCATGAGAAGGTACTCCCTAATAATTATAGAATAAATGTGGAATAAGTCCATGAGATATTATTAAATAAATATCTAATAATCAATCCAATTATTTTAAACACAAGAACACTGAACATATATTAAAACCTAGTCTTAGAGTAAATCAATAAAGCAAGAAAACTAGCTAGAACTATGATACAAACTTTTATAACACATTTAGCTTGCATAGATCCCCCTCATGCCAATTAGGGTATGAATGCTAATTTAATATAATTAACATAACTAGTTCATAATATATGGTAGTATTATATCATGTGGGATCACATGATCCCTCTCTTACTACTCATGCCTACCCTCCATCTCCTATAATCACCATCAACTATTGTAGCTATGGATTTGGCTATAGGTGATGCTGCTACTTGTGGTCTCCACTTGGTGTTAAATTCACGACCTAGATTATTTATGTAAATAATATACCTACACCTCCTCCTTATACTATTTTATATTAAACACCCATCCTTTAGATACATTCCATGGACCCCTCCTTCTCTTCTCCTACAACCACTCAATCGAGTGTTAGGAATAACTAATGTCAATGAATTGCCAACCTTGTCTCCTAAGCCATGAATATCTAACCTATCTTCCATATAAAAAAAATTTATAAGAGGGAGACTTGGTACATATTGTATAAAAATATATATGACACCTAATATAAAATATGGGACTTTGCATACCCTATTTTTCATGCACTTGGTATGCGTTAATGATGGCCTCATCACCTCATTGCATTTACATGACCATATATGGTATCTAAATCATGTATCCCTATGTTGAATTTATTATTACATTAAATAAATCTTATAATGGTGTCATCCATGTCCAACTATAATTAATGATGGATTTTTTATCTCTAATTTTAATTCCCCTCTTATAAGGATCATGATTTCATATACCTAACACATGACGACATTCAATTGAATGGGAGAAATAATACCCAATATTGAAATGTAGTAAAATTATTTTTAGGTATCTAAGAGGACATCACATGCCTAATAAAACTTGTGCCTGTGTTCCTTGATGATCCTCATAATTGCGGCCCAACTATAAAGTATACAGTTTATCCCTTTTTTCTTACTATGTATGAGGTCAAGATCCCAATGATCACCTCACAAAGGTTGGGTATTATTGACCTATCAATTCCTAATAGTATTATACAATCCTTCATATCCATTTTAGGTGTATCCACATTTCCAAAATACTCTTCCCATCCCTAAGCCTTTACTCTAGCAGTGGTCTCTCTCAATGTCACTACATTATCTATAATTAGAAATCTCAGAATCTATTAGACATTGATGAAAATAGTGGTCCACTCTAATGGTGCCTATGTGAACCAACAAGTGTTCCTATTAGACTCCAAATTCATAAACATGTAACATAATGTCCAACTATCCATGTCAATGATCCCCACCTAGCTAACCCTTTAAATCCCTACCTTGTTAAGAATGATAGTTTCCTCTGATGTTAATAATATAATCATCCTAAGGATCCACTCCTATTGTATGACCCTACTAAAACATACATATCCTACCTTAAATCAAAAAAAATGAGCTATACTATTTAAAATAACTCTCTACCAAAAAAAACAATACTACGTCTAGGTAGTGGTTATATAATTGTCAAGATAGTTTTTAAACTATTAGTATTTATAGATATTCAATTAAATAATTATCATGGTGGTTACATAAATTTCATAGATATTTGTGACCACTTATCAGATAGATCATAAATAAAATAACCACTGTCATAATAAATTAATTACATGTGCAAAAATGTAATCATGAGTCTACAAAGAGTGATGCTTTCCCTATGTGATCAATGGTTTTGCCTGCCATGGCTCAAAACCTCAAAAATGTTGAAAGACACTATTTTTTTCCCTATAATTTATGCTACCATAGACACATTGATGCATTCAAATTAAAATTTTAGTAACCCTAGGTTGTTTTTCAAATAAAATCCTACACCTAGGTTTTGGCATAAAAATGAAGAAAAGTTGCTTATGCTTTCACCCCACTTGTTGTTATTGGTAATCCTACCATCCTATCCTTGAACTCATGAAATTTATTATATTCTTATAAAATTATGCCATAGTAAATCCATAGGTAAAATCTAACTACATCAAAATACACAAATGATTTATAAATTAGGAATGTTTTTCTATTAATACTTTTGTATTTTATTATTTTATTTTAAAAAGTTTCCTCTTTGGGAAAATCTTTCCTAAAATTTATACTTTTTTCATATCCTAGAAAAATTTAGAGTTATACAAGTTTAAAATAATGATAGATATCTTGGACACTAAAAATCAGAGTAATTTGTTTCCCATTATTTTATTCTAAAAACTTGTTATTTTCATATTTTAGTATTACACATTGAAACCTCTTCACATGGCATTGAGTTCAACCCCTTAATGGGATGCTTCAGGTCATTTTTTCATCCTTATGAAAAGGGTAAGTAATGTTTGTCAATGTTTTTATCAATTAAAACATTTTATACTATCATTTTAAAATTTCACTTGATTCTCAATTTTTCAATACATGTTACAAAGTCATTTTGACTAGCTTTGCTATGCCATATAGGTAAGTAAGGTAGGTTATTTAACCCTTGTTTTCCTATTTAGTGTACCATTACAAGGGTGAAAATCCCTCTCCAACTCATTTCAAGGTACCTCACAGAGGGGGAAATATGTATGCACCTAAATTTTGCATAATGTAAGATTTTATGATATTTAATGATGATTTAAGTACCTCCATAAATTAAAATATGCTCAAACATAGTCTTCTCCCTTTTTTTATTCATTTTCATCTTTCCAATCCTTATCCAAGTGTGATATTTTCAAAATTTAAGTTTTACCCTTCATAACTCAATGTCTTCAAGTGGCATGGTAAAACCATTTGAAGTATAGACAACAACCATGGTGGTTTCACAAACCACTCTAATAGTTTCATAACTTCCACATGCATATATATGTGGCTTCTACACCATTGCATCAATTTATAAAATCACTCTCATGACATTTGTTTTGATTATTTTTCTATGTTTAAACTTTTTGTTTATTTAAATTTTCTAAACTTGACTCGTTGATGTTTTATTTCACTCCAAGCCATGTTAAGCCAATTTTATCTAGTTGTAAGGTAATTACAAAAGGTTCCCAACCAAATCTAGTTAACTCCTATATGTAACATATTCATTTATCTTACAAATAAATCATTTTAAGTTGAATTTAATATCAAAAAATATTTTTGAGAGTTAATTATATAGGTTTTGAGAGATCTATAGTCTACTTTCTATAGCTAATTCTAAAAATAATCCTAAATCCCATAAAAACCTTTTAGTCATTCACATGAATCAGAGGAAGAAACTCATGAACATGAAACACAACACTTTGCTATTTTTTAGAATAATCCATAGTTCATATGGCTTTTTTCTCCACTTTGTGATTGCATTTTCATTTCCTACCTATTTTCATATTTTTAGATAATTGCATAGTTATGTTTGAGCAACAAATATAGAGATAACAACTTAATGAACAATTAATTTCAATCCTAAATCAAATTATTCTTCTCTAGTTGTCCTTGACTATGGTCAAGTTTAGGGGATTTATTTTTATTTCTTATTAAATTTTTAGATTAGATTCTTACTTTTAGTTATTTTAGGATTCATATTTGTTTTACTATTTTTGGAAAATGAAGTGTTTAATTTCCTAATTAGTAAAGGGATCTAGATTATGGGGAAAATCAGTAAATGAATGTACCTTGATTAACCAATTGATTTATTGAATTTAAAAGTGCTTAGTTAATTTCTAAAAAATAGTAAATAAGAGGGAAGATAGTAAAACTTAGCTTGTTCTGGATTGAGACAGAAGAATTAGAGATTGATATTTGTTGAGCTGATTGGCTAGACTATCAAAAACATGACCAAGAAGTCTATTTTCTATCTAGATAGTAGCACTAGAAATTGGACACTTCAAGGTCTAGTGTTATAGTCCTATTTTTGGTGCTATAGACCTTTTGACTTGCTCTTCTTGATCTTTTTGGGTTTTGTTCATCTGCTCTGGGATACCTTGCATACCAAAGTTTAGGTCCTAGAAGTCAACAAAGATCACTTTAGGTCTGTTTCAATATTCAATACTTGTACTTATCTACACACATAGAAAAAAAAATAGGTCAAATTCCAAAAAGAGAAACACTAGGTTAGGGGAAGAATGATCACACAATCTAGAACCCCTTCTATTCTAATTGTTGCCTATATTAACCCTCAAGCTAGGGTTTTAGATTTGATGTAGTTATCCCTTAGGGAATGTGTTTAGTCAACTCACATGATTTATACATGAATGAAATTCACTTAGTCCCTTCCTTGATAAAGTATGCAAATCTAATTGTGATGTAGAGAATATGAGATATATTATTGACTAATTTTTATTATGTCTAATGTGCCAAAGTAGTAAGTGCCAGATATAAAATGCCTTGTGAATTTCTTTATATAGGAGACTCAGTATTTCAAATTTGGGAGATTTATTTACATTTGGTAGACAAAGGGGAAACTTATGAAAGAAGTAAATAAATGGGATAAGACCTATTTGGTGAATAAAAATAATCATTGGGGGTCATTTTGACCTTAGACAATAGTGCTAAAAATGGGACACCCTAGATTTCAACGTTATAGTCTATTTTTTGGTATTATTATCTAGGGGGTTTAGGACCTTGGGGGATGGGTCAAGTTCCAAAAGAGGTATATGGGCATGAAAGGGTCAAAACTGGTAAGCTATGGATGATTGTTAATAGGCAAAGAGATGTCTAGGGAATGTGATAAGATAGATAAAAGGACCTGGCTAAATGTGGATAAAGCTCATATTCTCTAGTCAGAGTTTCCTATGAAAGGACCATGAACAGACATAATATGTGGGTTTGCTTAACCAATTTAGGCTGATTACATTTACCCCCCTTTTATTATATTGATGCAATGAAATGAATTACTAGAGTAAAAGAAACAAAGAAGATGTGTACCTGGACTTACCTATGTAAAGATAAGTGTGCTAAATTGATCCAACATCTTAGCTAGGGAAGTGGATTGAAGAACTAAAATAGTGCTTAGATAAAAATAAGGAATCCATGTAATATATTCCCCCTATACTAATCCTAAATAGTGCCTAGAAAAGATAAATAATCCCTGTAATAGATGCCCCTTGTACTAAATCTGAATAATCTGAAATAGATTTTGAGAAGTGCTTAGAGGTCCAAAACCAATGTTTATCCTCTATCCCACACAAAATCCTAGGTCTAAGTAATATTATGGACTAATCACTATAGATGATTGTATGGTCCATCCTGGTAACAACCTAAGTAATACCTAGGTGTATACTAAAAATGCTAGTAAAAAGTGTAAGAAGAAAATTACATGTCCTGTAATCTCAATCTATATAATCTTGGAAGATGAAGGACATGAACATTTGTGCCATGCCCCCAAATCTAGTATTTGAGTGATACATCTAATAATCTAGAAATTTGTATATCTATAAACTGAATGTGTATCCCTCTAAATGTCTTGCATAATGTTGAGTGACCTAATGTAGTCTAGATCACTATATAATTTAACTAATCTGAGCTGAGTAAATGCTAAGTCACCCCTAGAATATGAATCACTTATGAAATTTTGACCAATCTGAGTTGAGAAATGCTAAGTGACCCCTGGAGTCTAAACCACTTATGAAATCTTGACCAATTTGAGTTGATTAATGCTAAGTGACCCCTAGAGTTTGAACCACTTGTGAAATCTCAACCAATCTAAGCTGAGTAATGTTAAGTGACCCCTAGAGTCTAAACCACTTGTAAAATTTTGACCAATCTAAGATAAGTACGTAGTGTTATTAATCTAGATACTAAAGGTGTAAAAACCATATTGAGTGACCCATGTAATCGAAATCACTAAATGTTTTGACCTTTTTGAACTGAATCTTGATAGCTTGATTGTTAGGTATGCAAGAACCATGATGTATTAGATAGGTATACTAGATAAACTATGGTAGTATAAATAGTATAAATGATGCCCCACCATTTTAGGGAAAGGAATGATATCCAAGATAGAGGAGGTTGAGCCAAAGTGATGACTAGTGGTAGGATGTATAGAAATGTCATTGACATAGATCAAATAGATTGAAATGTTATTATTACATTGGTGAAATTGAAATGTATAAAGTGAAAGGTATCTTTGGTTGATTAGGATCAAATCTTGTATCTAGGTTTATTATATATATAGAAGTTGTCATGTCAAGATAGGCAAATGAGGTAAAAATAAATTCAATAGGATGAAAGATTGATTTGATCAAACAAACTAAGTCGTTTGAATGTTTTGAATGGGCTTTGATTTGTAGGGACTAATTTGGGTATCAAATAGGTGTAGAGATGTGTGTGTCATAGTAGATAAGTAATGTATTAGGAGACTGAGTCCTATTTTATTTCAAAGGTGTCAACATTATGAGTTAGAGGAATAAAATGGTTTGGAAACTTGAGATATAGAGCTCAAGCTATGGGCAAAATAGGATGTTGTTTTTTGCTTAGAAAGGGGTTTGATATATGAAGGATTTGACTAATTCATGATTCATTTTCTCATTGCAGAATTAGAGATTAGAGTTGTAGAGTGAGAGGATGCTGAGGAGATGAGTACCCACCATGACTCATTATGAGTAGTTGGTTGCATAGATTTAGGCTAGTGAGGGGATTTCCCTAGTGAGTAAGGATAGTTTTCAACTTTTGTGTGCTCACAATTTTTAGCTATTTTTAGCCATTTTTAAGTAGTTTTAAATTTATTTGACTAGTTCTAGTACTAATGTGATAGGTTTAGTGCTATTATCCTTGATTCAATACTACTATCTAGGTTTTAGTGCTAGTGTCCTTCTATAACACTAGTGTCCATTATGGATGAATTTTTAGTTTTTGAGTTGTTCCTACTTTATATTTATTAGTTATTTGTCCTTGGCATGGTTGTCTAACATATAGTCTATTTTTTAGTGTTTTTTAGGGTGAGGTGTGGATGTGAGAGTTTTGTAGAGGCTAGGTTATGGAGACTCTAAGATTGTTTACATTATCTACTGATGAGCATGTTGTTATGGATAGGGTTAGGTTGGGTCATGCATGTGATCTTAGTACAATGAATTGGGATAGATATTTGATCACCACCTTATATGAGAAGTGGACCATTGATACATCATATTCTAGCTTTTGATAGGGGAGATTACTATGACTCTAGAGGATGTGTATCATATTTTACATTTGTCGATCAGTGGGTAGAGAGTGTCATTTCAGGATGTCATAGGTGTAGATGTTATTGATCAAGTATCAAGATATTTTTTAGAAACACTTATAGGATCACACTATAATGGTAATGAGAGTGATATTTTATTGTTGTTTATTATGCAAATGAGTGTTCCACACTTGTGAAAGTGGTTTACTATACTATTAGCTTATTTTATTATTGTAGATGGTAGTTGAGTATCTATTGCTTATAAGATGTATAGAGTGGTTCAAAGTAGTGAGATGTATGGTACCATGTTTTCATGGGGGAGGACCATGCTTTTTCATTCTTATAGAGATTTGTATAGATTTATGTAAGAGTCTTTTAGTGGTGGTGTGGGTGCAACCACTTTGTTGTATTATTGGGCCTATGAGCATATAGTAGTTATGCATCTAATTGGATTGTTGAGGGTAAGTTTGGCATATCCATAGCCATTTTGTGATAATTGGACTAGTGAGTTGGATATCTAATCCCTTGGGATAGACCACTATAGGTGGTTGCTAGATGGATTGTTGGTTAATGATATCAGATGGACACCCTGTAGAAGATTTCCTTAATGGCTAGAGGATGGAGTGTAGTTATGGCTCATGAGAGTGAGTTATTGGTCACATGATCATTGGCCTATAGTTTATGAGTGTTTTCAATATGAGTGTGTGAATAGGTAGTTTGGAGTTTGATAGGATGTTCCTCTTATATCATGGATATGGTTGAGGAGTTCGTAAGCACCAATGAGAGTGGGAGCTTATCCCAGACTGAATGAGGTAGAGTTGGCACTGTTACCATTATATGTGCAAGATGAGGTTATAAATGACCCTAACATAGATGATATGGGATACACTAAGGGCTACATTATGTGGTGGTTAAGGCATTAATGGGCTCCACTATATCTAGCTAGTGTTCCATATGTTCTTATATATTAGCAGCTTAAGCTAATTTAGAGGGTAGTAGGTGAGTGGTTATAATGTGATCTTGTACCTTGTATGTATGCTATATTGTTACTTATGGATTATGTGTAACTAATTAGAGTGTAATGTTGTGTACCTAGGTGAGGTGGTGGAAGTGCAGGGTGAGGCACATATTGAAGTTAGTGGTGGGGATGATGTGTTCTATGAGACTATTATTGAGTCTACACTACATGAGATTACATGGCATGTTCCTAATGATGTTGTGGAGGAGGGTTTTATAGAGATAGATATAATTATAGATGGTGTTTATGCTCATTTTTTTGACAGAGAGACTATATCTATAGCTACCTATGTTAAGGTAGCAAGAGAGAGAGAGAGAGAGATGAGTTGAGAGCTAAGTGAGACAAACATAGGAAGCCTCCTTTGGACTAAGGAGTGGTGAGCTCCAAGATTTTGGATGACTATATGGATATTCAATGGTGACATGCATATTTATGTGAGGCATATGGTCATTTATTGGAGTGAGATAATCAATGCAAGAGTCATTAAGGAGCTTGAGGAGATGAAGAGTCATCAAGTGCTAGACATGATTATGGGACTAGCACTAGAGGAGAGAGTTAGATTGAGAGTGAGGGCATGACCCCTATTTATGATTGATTGACCTTGACATGATGTATATGTTTTGAAAACTTCATGGTATATATATATATATATATATATATATATATACTAGTTTGATTTTGAAACTCATGTTTTACTCATATTATGGTTTCTAGAATATACTGGTATTGAAATGTTTTGATTTGAAATAATTTACTTGGTGTTGATGTTAAAGTTGTATATATTTGGTAAATGGAATTTGGGATATGTGATCTGATTATTTTGACATATTTGGTAAGATGATATTTAGGATATGTTTGGATGTAGTTATTTGATTTGTAATCATATGTAAGCCACAATCTTATTGGTTTTTTGTAATTAGTAAAATTGATTTGATAAATTAAACTGGTTTGTAAGTAGGATATAAGTAAGGTCTAGATTTTTGAAATTAGGAAGTTGTTTAGATAAGTTGAATTAATTTGAGATTGGTAAAAGGTTTGTATTACTTGATTTGGTAAGATTTGGACTTTGATAGGTTGGTTCTTGCCTAGGGATGGCTATCTAGAATTAGGAATGTTAATTTTTAGTAGAAGGGAAAATTAAGATAGCCTTGTGTGTGTATTACCTTTTGAAGAGTGGCTCAAGAATACAAAGGTTAGCTAGACCTTTGGCTCCATCATTGCCATGCTAAGTGAATATATAAACTGATGTTGAAATAACTATATGGTTTATCACACTCTGTTAGAACACTATCTGAATCTTGATGGCCAAGTGAACAAGTGCCCATACTGCTCATGTTGTGTAAAACCCTATCCTAATTTTGATGCTAAATGTGATGCACTAATTATAAAAATATATGATAACTATAGAAAATGCAATCTAATTGGTTGTGTTGTTGGCCCTTTATATTGTATAAAATTCTCATTTGATCTCAAACATAGTGGATTATTGTGTTAAATAGGACCTAGAAAGTCTACTCAGAGTGAATATCTCTCTAAAATTGTAGTTTAATGTAGTACATGTGACTCTGTTGGATGTGTATATGGAACTACACTATGTATACCATGGACTACATTGCTATATGTCATTTTTTATAGTATGCTAATTTTTGAACTTTTTGAATAGATGGAAGAGGAGATCCTATGAGATTCTATCTTAAAACCTAAATTGTGCTCATGATGATTGACTAATGATTGCTATAAAGGAATGTCCTAGGATGACTTAGTTATGGAGGAATGAGGTCTAGGGTTCTGTAATGGAGGAGATATTTGTACCCCCTATGTGAATGCTATAATACCATCATCAACACATCTAGGAATGTAATATTAGAGTCTAAAATAGGTATCTATATTGTGTCCATGGATATAATGATAATTACAAAAGGGTCAGTAGGGTTGTCTATGTAAAAGATGTGGATCTTTCCAATGATTAAAAGGTAATGTAACTAACCTTCTATCTAGTAGTGATGATAATATGATATATGGGTTATCCTGCTCTGAATAAAACTATAGTGGTGTTGGTTGGTAATTATCTATATTACATACTATGGATGGTATTTTGGAAACTTGTTCTTTGTTATTAATTATTTTCTTTTTTAGTTGTAATCTCTTGTCTTGTCTAGGACATGGTGGATGCTGAGTGGTAGGAGCTATATCTAAAGATGGTATTGTGAATTCTAGAGTGATCTGATCAACTGAAACTACCTTAATCAATCCCAATTACTTTTCCAATTCTAGAACTATGTAACACAAATGTCTAAAATAAGGATCTATCTGATATAGTAAATGCTCAAAGAGAGGTTGGCAAAGGCCCTTGACAAAGATATGATGAACCTCTAGATCTACTAGTTTGTATATCAATCTTGACAAATGAGCCTTAAGTCTTAAGATGTACTCGTTTATTGGCTAGTGTGGCAAGTTTCTCATATTTAATAGGAGGGCCCATGTTTATATTATAGTTCCTAAGAAAATCCTCCTCTAAATAATCATGTGTGTAATGAACTGATGGGGAGCAGATGAAAGAACCAATTTTGTGCTTCCCCCACTAATGTTTGTTGAAAAAAATTGAGTAGAATCAAAGGGCTTGCATGAGTTGGTAAAGCCTTCTAAAAGCCTTGAATATGTGCAAATGGATATCCATTTCCATCAAAGTGAGGTAATGATAGTGTCTAGAAATGCTTAGGAAATGCAACTTTTATAGGTGTCTTTGGCACAAGGTTACAATGTAGATCATTGGCATCCATCCAAGATTTATAAGATTTGTTTTCCAATGTAAGGAGATGTATTTGGTATTTTAATTCACCAACTACATGCATCAAAGAGAGGATCTCCTAGGATGGTACATTAGTATCTTGACGTGGTTCATTTAATCATTGAATTTGATTGTTAATTTTAACCATGTGAATGCTACATTTAGAAATGGGATCGTAAAGAGGTGGTGTGCTCACTTGAACCTTGGGAGTAATGGTAGCTTAGACCTTGTGAGAGGGATGTGAAATACCATTCTCTTTGGTTGATGGGTGAGAATTGGGTTCTACTATAGTGAGGGGTATATTAGGAGATTCATTGGTATCTTTATGTTTTAGTGAATCACATTCTAAATTGGTAGAAGATGTGCTTATAACATTAACATGTGCATGATTGGAAATAGAATCATTCATAGTTTTAGAATCAATATATTGGCATGCATGAGACTTGAGAGAAAGGTTAGAATTATGATATGTAATTTATTCTCCACTATATACATAGTAGTCATCATTATTCCATTCATTATCAAAATATTCATTTTGTTCATTTCAAATATAAGAATTTGAATCATCATTTGCATAGTCATCTTCATGTTCATATTCATTTCCATGTTCACTATTTTATTCCTAATCACTTCCATCATTGCTAGGGAGAGGTGAAAGAGAAAGATTTTATTCTTTTATAATATGTAATAATTTATTATTGGAATTTGGAATATCATGTGTATCTATGCTATCCATGGATGGAATATATAAATTTCCTTCATTTGTAGCATGAGAAGTAAGAATAGAAGAGTTATCATTTGAACATTCTTTTGAAAGATTAGAGTTAGGAACACATAATTTATCATTTAAACTATGATTTGGTAATTTGATTCTATTGAATTTATATTGTTGTATTTTAAACATAGTAATAGCAAAAGGTAGAGAGAGATTAGGTTCACATGGAAGTAAATCATCACCAATGAGATGTTCATTTGAAAGTGCATGATTACTTTGTGAATTTTGTGCATTGTGCCTAGGAGAATGAGGTGAGAAGTATTTTTCCCATTTATCAAAATTATTTTCATTAGAAGAAGGAAAAAAGGATATGGGTTTAAGAGAAAAATATTCATCTATTTTTTATTCATCCTCATCATTATGTACATCATCACATCCTTCATTACAACCATAGTCATTATCTTCACTATAAATGAAATCATTTTCTATAGTTTTAGCTAATGTGTAATTTTGCAATTGAATTTGTCCAATCATTGTCATAATTGTAACAAAATTTGAGAATTTTATCTGAGGGATGAGAAGGATGAAGTGCCTTTGTGGCCATTGTATCACCAAATATAATTTTAAAAAGTACTATGAAGCAAATAAATACACAAAGAACTAATAACATTGAATTTTGAAAATTAATTTTACTAACCCAAACAATTTACAATAAATTTAAGTTATTTTTCTAAAAAATTGTAAGGGAGGGTAATTTGAGGTTTGAGGACCTAGTTTGGGAGTCTAGGGTTTTTAACTAAGGTTTTAGAATTTTTTAAAATTATGAAATAATTTTAAATTCCTAAAATTTATTTGAAATGGAATAATTGCACAAAAATTAGAATTTGGGAAAATTAAATTTTTGCACAAGAAACTACTGAATTTGAAATTTTGAAATAATTTTTGGAAAGGTAATTATTTTACAAAAATTCCAAAATATTTGTCTAAAATTGGCAAGGAGGTAGGCTTCTTGTTAGATGACCTAGTTTTAAAATCTAAGGTTTTAGTGAATTTATTGAAAATATTTCAATTTATTTATAGTTTTATGATTTTTAAATTTAGGAAAATTAGGAAAATATTTCTAAAAACTAGAAATAATTAGCCCTAGGATTTTTATGGTTTTTATACAACAATTCAAAGTAAGTCAGGTTCACCAAATTTTTTAATATTTTTGGGAAACTAAGTATTTTATTTCCTAATTAGTAAAGGGGTCTAGATTATGGGGAAAATTAGTAAATGAAATTACCTTGATTAATCTATTGATTGTTACGCCCCTAACATATCACATGTATTAGGATAGGAATAGCCAACTTGTGGCTTACTTATCCCTCTTTAATTCTATATCACATTTATATATTCATTAATTTGGTTATTAGGTCAGCCTATGGAGTAACCATGGCCTAGATAGACTATATATAGGAGGTAATGGGTAATTCTTTATCATCATATTGTGAATTCTACTCTTATTAAAAATTGTGAAGGTTTACCCCTCGAAGTGGCTTGTCTATTATCATATATTCTAGTATATTTCAATCATATTTGTATTAATTTCTGCTATTCTACTTTATTGTTGAAGTAATTTCATTACAAGTGGTATCAAAGCTGCGATTTGGGCAATCTTGAGGGTGAAACCCTAATTTTTTTAAGTTAGATATATCTAAGAAAAGGTTGATAATTTATCTCTAATTATTTTAATGGAGGTGATAAATCATTAAATTAAGCTTTCATTAAAATCTCAGCTCATTTTGATCTATTTTACAAAATTTATCACCATTTTAGGTTTTTTCATAAAATTGCTCTATAGTGTGTAATTCAAAGAATTTTTCTGAGTTATTTACATTTTTGTAAAGCTTAGAATAATTTGGATAGGTTATGTTATTTTTATGTTTTTATTTGAGGCTGACATAAGTCCAAAATTTATTGGTCAAAGTTTGGTCAAAAGTGTCAATCAAGGTCAACATCGCAAAGCCATTTCATGGCAGGTCCACAAACTCAAGGCCAAAGAAAGGGTGTTGAAACTCTAGGTAAAACTCCTAAAAAGGAAGAGATGGAGTCATAAAGGGGATGTACTTGATCCTTTAGACCAAGGTTCTCTGACATAGATCATAAAGTGAGCCAGCTTGACTATAGTGTGCAAGGCATTCAAAGTGAGGTGCAAGGCATACAATCTAATATAAAATCCATACAAGATAATTTTGTAGACATCATGATGGATTTGAAAAATAATTAGTCAAATCATCTAGTTATTTCTATTACACAACCCCACTAGGGTGGTTCTCCCAACTAGTCTACTTTAAATCCAACTACATTACTATAGAGGAACCTGTTACCAAAGGTGGATATGCACAAATTTGATGGAAAAGATCTACTCAATTGGATTAACCAAATGGAGAATTTTTTTGATCTGCATTACATCCTAGGTGGATATAAGGTTACCATGGCATCCTTGTATCTTTAAATTGATTAATTCATTTGGTATTGATGTTTTTGTGCTCAAAAGAAAAAGATGACTCTCAGTGTCACCTGGTCAATTTTTACAACAGAGCTATAATTACACTATGGCAATAGTGTGACAGAGAATTAATTCAACCAACTAGAAAATTTTTGATAGATTGGCTCTATCAAGGATTATATTCATCATTTTTATAATTTATCCTTTAATGTGGAGATAATTTCTGAGGAGAACTTGAATGACCTATTTTTTGGTGGACTCAAGGACCACATTTAACATGAGGTGTGCATGTTTAATCCACTTAAGATTTATGATTCTATTATCATAACACATAGAGCTAAGGAAAAATTCATAGCCAACAAGAATTAGTCATTCACTCACTTCAAATATCATATCATATCGACACGAACATTTCCTCCACCTACCAGATTGACCCCTCAACAAATTGAAGAGAAGCATTCAAAAGGATTATGTTTCAGTTGTGACATCAAGTGGAGCAAAGGACATAGATGTGCTAAGAATAATTTATTCTACATTGAAGTATCTAATGAAGATGAAGAAGAATATGATGCCTCCAATGATGATGAGGAAGAGATAGAATAGGTACCTAAAGATTCCCAACCCACAATTTCTTGTCACACACTTGCAATTATTAGCACTCCATAAACTCTTAAGGTGGTGGGTTTCCTCAAGAAATAGAAGGTGACAATGTTGACTGATTCAAGGAGCACACATAACTTCATCAACCATAATTTGGCCACTCGATTAAACTATTTAATCTACCTAGCACTAGAATTTTAGGTCATGATTGTAGATGGTGGCACAATTAATTGTTTAGGCAAATGCCACAGTATTAATCTTGTTATGGGTGAGTACAATCTCAATTCTCCTATGTTATCCATTCCCATGGGTAGCATAGACATTGTTTTGGGAGTCTAATGGCACACAACCTTGGGTACCATTGAGATGAAATTCTAAGAACTACTCATGTACTTTCATTTTGAAGGTATGAAAATTGAACTATGTGGATTACAGGCAAAATCTCCATAATTGATTAGTTCACATCAGATGACCAAGATGCTAAAAAATGGGGTAGATAGAATTATTGCATGATTATGTTCCATAAAAGTTCAACCCACATAGGCATCTACACATCTTGATCTACAGATGATTCTTGATGACCACCCAACTATTTTTGGGGCCATGCCAAAAGGACCACCACCAAAAAGAGAACATGATCATGCCATTCAACTACTTCCAGATATTCAACCACCAAATATCAAACCATATAGATATCCATATGCATAGAAGAGTGAAATCAAAAAGATGGTCCATGAGATGCTAGAGGCAAGGATCATCAAGCACAGCCAAAGTGCATATTCATCACCAGTGGTCATGGTGTGGAAGAAGGATTACACATGAAGGATGTGCCTACATTATAGGGAACTCAACAAGTACACCATCAAAGATAAGTTTCCTATTCTAGTACTTGATGATTTATTTGATGAGTTTCATGGTGATAAATATTTCACAAAATTGGATCTTCGCTCAGGGTATCATAGAATTAGAATAAAGGATGAAGATGTTCATAAAACTACTTTTAGAATGTATGAGGGCCATTATGAGTTTTTGGTAATACCCTTTGGTCTTAAAAATGGACCATCTACTTTTTAGATCTTGATGAACACTATTTTTAGGCCTTTTTTAAGGAAGTTTGTGTTTGTTTTATTTGACGACATATTGATTTATAGTCAGACATGGGAATCACATCTACAACATGTGAAATAGGTGTTAATAGATTTGGAGAAGCATCAGCTTTATGTGAAGCCATCTAAATGTGCTTTTGGAGTATATGAGGTAGAGTACCTAGGTCACATTATTTCCCATGAAGGTGTCAAAGTTGATCCCTAGAAGATCAAAGCTATGATGGAATGGCCCATGCCAAAAACTCTCAAAAACCTCTAACGGTTCCTAAGACTAACAGGTTACTACCAAAGATTTGTGAAAGGTTATTGTAGCATAGCGACTCCACTCACTGCATTGCTAAAGAAGTATTACTTCCATTGGAATGGTGCCACCATCAAATCATTTGAGAAACTAAAAGTATCTATGAGCACCACTCCAGTTTTGGCCACTCTAGACTTCTCAAAGACATTCACTGTTGAATGTGATGCTTCTAGATCTGGATTAGGAGTAGTACTAATGTAGAAAAGAAGACCCATTACATTTGAGAGTCATCAATTCAAAGGTAATAATCTACAAAAACCTATCTATGAGAAAGAAATGATGGATATTCATCATGCAATTAATTAATGGAGGCCCTATCTGATGAGTAGACACTTTAAGGTCAAAATAGATCATGATAGTCTCAAATACTTTTTGGAGAAAATATTATCATCTAAGGAACAACAAAAGTGAGTAACCAAAGTGTTGGGTTATGATTTTGAAATCATTTAAAAGAAGGGTAGAGATAATGTAGTGGTAGATGTACTATTCAGACGGGATACATCCACAGAAGCATTACTTTGTGCAATGTCCATGTTGTAAGCAGATTGGGTGGATGAAGCTAGGTTAGAATGGGAGAAAGACAAGGATAAACAAGTTCTGATTTAGAATCTATATAAAGGTACTTTAGCCTCTAAAAAATTTGAATGGAAAGTTAATGTCCTATGGTATAAGAGTATGTTATACTTGTGTAAAGATTTAGAGCTTAAGCATAAGATTCTTGCGGAGTTGCATGCATCTCCAATTGGGGGACACTCAGGGTTCTTGAAAACTTATCACATAATTAAGAAATAATTATTTTGGGAAGGACTCAAGGGATATGTAAAGTATTTTGTGGCAAAATTCTTGATATGCCAATAGAATAAAGGTGAGATAGTTAAGACCCCAGGTCTATTACAATTGTTAGCAATTCCTAGTCAAATGTGGGAGGAGATTTCCATGGATTTCATCATAGGGTTGCCTTGTTCTGAAGGTAAGAATGTTATCTTGGTCATTGTGGATATGCTTACAAAATATGCCCATTCTTTTTATCTTTTACACCCATTTTCAATAAGTACAGTAGTAGTTATTTTTTTGGAGGCAGTTCTAAAATTACATAGAACCCCAAAAATAATTGTAAGTGATCATGATCCTATTTTCACTAGTAATTTTTGGACTGAACTATTTTCCTATTTGGGTACTTAGCTATCTCATATCTCATCTTACCACCCCCAATTTAATGGACAAACAGAAGTGGTTAACAAATGTTTAGAGGGGTATCTCCATTGTTTTGTATTAGATAAATAGGAATGTTGGGTTAAATGGCTACCACTTGTAGAATGGTGGTATAACACATCTTTAAGTACCTCTTCTAAAATTTCTCCATTTCTATCACTATATGGTTACCATCCACCATCCATCACTTCTTCATTAAAGGTACAAACCAAGGTTTGAGATGTGAAGGAGCACATTCATTATCAACAAGAGTTTTTGGCTAGTTTGAGAGAGAATTTGGCCTTGGCACAAAATAGGATAAAGCAACAAGCAGATCAACAACGTAGTGAGTGAAATTTTGAGGTGGGTGACTAGGTATTTGTACATTTTCATTCTTACAATTAGATGTCCTTGAAGTAATAGAAAAAGGACAAAAAACTTGCTCCTAAGTATTATGGCCCTTATTAGGTTCTACATAAAATTAAAAGTGTGGCTTACAAGCTCAAGTTACCTCATTCATCTTGCATACACCCAGTATTTCATGTTTCATATTTGAAGAAAGTAATTAGATAGAAATTTTTAGCCCAGATAGAGCTCCCAGACCTAGATGAATAAGGATGAGTCATTTTGGAACCAAAGAAGATCCTCAAAACATGTACTAAGAGGTTGAGAACTAGAGAGATTAGGGAATATTTGATCAAGTGGAAGAACCTAAGCAGTGAAGATGCAACTTGGGAAGGTGAAGATTTTATAAAACAACATCTAGAGTTGTTCAACATTAAGGATAATGTTGGTTTGAAGGGGAAGGGTATGTTATGCCCCTAACCTGTCACATGTATTAGGATAGTAATAGCCAACTTTTGGCTTACTTATCCCTCTTTGATACTATATCACATTTCTCTATGCATTCATTTGGTTAGTAGGTCAGCCTATGGAGTAACCATGGCCTAGATAGATTATATATATGAGGTAGTGGGTAATTGTTTATCATCATATTGTGAATTCTGCTCTTATTGAAACTTGTGGAGGTTGCCCCCTCAAAGTGGCTTGTCTATTATCATATATTGTGATATATTTCAGTCATATTTGGATCTATTTCTACTATTATACTTTATTTTTGAATTAATTTCATTACATTGATTTATTGAATCTATAAGTGCTTAGTTAATTTCTAAAAAATAGTATATAAGAGGGAATATAGTAAAACTTAGCTTGTTCTGGATTGAGCTGGAAGTATCAAATATTGATATTTTTTGAGCTGATTGGGTAGACTATCAAAAATAAGACATAGAAGTCTTTTTTCTATTAGGATAGTAGCATAAAAAATTAGACACTTTAGGGTCCATCATTATAGTCATATTATTGGTGTTAGTCCTTTTGACCTATTCTTCTTGATCTTTCTAGGTTTTATTCATCTACTGTGGGAGACCCCATATACAAAATTTTAGGTCCTAGAAGTCATCAAAGATCATTGTAGGTCTATTTAAATATTCAATACCTATACTTATCTATGCACGTGGAAATAATAAAATAGATCAAATACCAAAAGGGGAAAAATTGGGTTAGGGGAAGAATGATCACATGATCTATAACTCATGTTGTTCTAATTTTTACCTACATTAACCCTCAAGCTAAGGTTTCATATCCAATTTAGTTCTCCCTTAGGTAAGATGCTTAGTCAATGCACATGATTTATCCAAAAATTAAATTCTCTTATGCCCTTTCTTGATCAAGCATGAAAATCTAAGTGTGATGCAAATAAGTTGTGTTATACTTTATGACTGATTTTTATTATGTCTAATGTGCCAAAGTAGTAAGTGTTAGATATAAAATGCCTTGTGAAGTCCTTTATATAGGAGACTCATTATTTCAAATTTGGGAGCTTTATTTGCATTTGGCCAACAAAGGGGAAACTTAGGAATGATGCAAATAAAGGGGATAAGACCTATTTGGTGGAGAAAACTAATTGTTAGGGGTCATATTGACCTTAGACAATGGTGCTAGAATGGGACACCCTAGGTTTCATTACTATAGTCCATTTTTGATGCTATTATCTAGGGGGTTTGGGACTTGGGAGGATGGGTCAGGGTCCAAAAGAGGTTTCTAGACTTGAAAGGGTCAAACCTAGTAAGCTATGGATGACTGGGAATAGGCAAAGAGATGTCTAGGGAATGTGATAAGACAGATAAAAGGACCTGGCTAAATGTGGATAAAGCTCATATTCTCTAGTCAGACCCTCTTGTGAAAGGACCATGAAAAGACATAATATGTGTGTTTTCTTGACCAATTTAGGGTGATTACAATATTAAAAAATATAGTTAAAAATACCCCCAAAATAGATCATTTTGATAATTTGTTGTAGTACAAATCATTTACTCTTCTAAGATCTTACCTGCATATAGAAAATATGTAAGTATATATACTTGAATATTATTTTTAGAGTTAAAGAAAAATATATATTTAATTTACAACAACCTATCTCTTTTATTTTATCTTTTAGTATATAAAAACACATACCCATATACACAACAAAAATAATACCTACATCTACTTGTACAGAAGAATTAGAAAATAAAAAGAGAAGGATTGCATCTATATAATATTATTTCATTTTTATGAAATTTATATAATAATAATTATAATAAAAAATAATAATTATCTACATTAATACTAGTATTAGTTTCATCCAATAAAAAGGACAAACATAGAAAAATTGTATCTACTTTTGATTTTTAGTTTTCTACAATCTTGTTGCATACATGAAAATATAAAACTGTAGGGTTAGTTATCAATTTTTAATATAAATTATAGATTAATAATTCATATTTATCTAAATAAATTATAAAATATAAATCAAAACATTCATTTTTTAGTAGGCATAACTAAATTTCTACACTTTTTTTTAAAAAAAAATAAGTAAAAATTAGCATTCGCATAATGTAGTTTCCATTTTAGATCTCATTAACATACACATATACTATTATATAGAATTAAAATATATATATATAATTTTATTATTTTAATAAGTATCATAGTTTATATAACCATTTTTAAACCTTTCTCTTACCGAACAAACACTAAATTGTCATTGAACATTCAATCATGTAGATTATAAAATCAAAAAGAGCATACCTTTAGAAAATAATACTTATCAAACATAAAACTATTTTAAATAACTATATATATATATATATATAAACAATCCAAAACTCAAAATAAATTATTTCCTCACCCTTAGACGATTCTTCCAAAATAGGTGAATTTACATAGAGAAAAAATGTTTCTTTGAGTACTGACACCTGTTTTAGCACATAACATCTAGAGTAACATAGACTTTGAGATTAGAATATAATTATTTCATTCCATAACTCTCCCCAAACAAATTATTAGTTAACTAAACACTCTATATGAAATTTCATTTTTTTAAATCCCAATTACATAGATAAATCCACCTCTTTACCAATGAAGCTCAAAAATACCAATATTTGCCTTTCCTTTCATCCTCACGTATATCCTAATATAGTTTAATTCACTTCATTGATGAAATTTTCTAAGCAATCCCAACCAAATAGATCCAATAAAATACCTAGAGTAATGTAACCTGACATTAACCCATTCATAGAACCCAATATAGACAAAGAATTATGTTACCCAATCCTTCTAAATTTAGAATATGATTTGAATATTATTACACCATAGTTTACTACCCTAAAATAACACTTAGATGAAACAAAGATATTTTTTATATAAATGAAGATTGTTTACCACTTACAACCCAAAAAATTACATGTGAATATTGACCAAATCAACCATCTCTCCAATCTCAGGCTATTAAACCACTAAAGCTAGACCAATAAGGTCAATATGCTAGCCATCATATAATTCATACTATACTACCTTAGCTTGACCTTGAGATGTTAAGTGCACAAGGGTAGCATGACACTTTCTATGTGTACATCATCCTCAAAAAGGACATGTTCTCTATGTTACTTAGATTATTTGAGCCTGCCTTCAACCTTTTGGAGTGTCATTATATGATTGATGTGCCTTAGATAAAATGATTTCCTTTGAGTGTAGTGAGTATCATCCTTATCTCTTAATATATGATAATTATACCCTGATAGTGACACCCAATTAAGTGGTTTCTTATGAATTATGATGGAATTCATGATATATTAGTCTATTTTGGAGTTAAAAGTAGAATTAACCCCTGAGATGGTGTGCCCTCATTTTCACTTAAATAAGATCATGAAATAATTATTTTATTGCTCTTATATCATGGATGGTTTTTTCATAGATAATGTTATTTATATTTGTTTGTGACATCTATTATTTTTTATCATTAACCTTTTTAGAGGCAACCCTTTTCCTTTTGTGTTACCAATACTTATTGTAAGATTATATATGTCTCACTAATGCATGCAATTATTATGGCATGAAATACCTTTCTTTGACATTTATATTGTTTCTTTTCACTTGTAGTTCCTCATTTATAGAACAATATCACACCTTTGCATTGGTTTTTATGTTGGGTCCATCATCTTAAATGGATTTATTAGTAGTTCGTGTGTTTCACATTCATTATTCTTGTATTTTTTTCTTAAGAAGATGCATTTTTGAGTGATGATTTTTTTAGAATTTTATAGGAGTGTCACTTTTAATTTGACTCCTTTTATAATGTATTTCCCATTTCTTTGTGATATTGTCATTTATTGACATACATTTTGCCGAGAACTCTTTAGAGAGTGATCTTAGGTTGTAATTAGTCCTATTGTAGGGGATAAATTATAGGGGACTATATTGGATATGGTGCATAAGCCTTGTAAAATTTAGGATGTTTTTTAGAACCATTTCAAGAGAGGGCTTTTCAGTAAAAGTGTTTATTTTTTAAGATCATCTATCCTCTTCATAGAATAAGTAGTCAATTCTGTCAACAAAGATTTGAGAGTGCTTAATGTGTATCTAGTTTTGTAGGATAGTACCTATTATAGTTAATGAAGATCATGAATAAGATATATTAGAACCTTATAAATCACCTATTATTAAGAATATTTGGTGATTATTATATATTTTTTGTTATTTTAAAATCACATGGATAATTTTTTTATGTGCAATAGGTATTGTGTGACCACAATATGCTTCTCACCTAGGTAAGTGTGCACCTATTGAGAAGATATATTATGCCTTAGATAAGTTAATTTAATGGGAGGGAATCCCAATGGAAACATAATAAATATATACCACTCTTAAGTAGTTAGAATCCTCATCATAGTATAAGAGTGAAATATGTGATGTTTTCAATTGTGCTATGTTAAGTGTAATTGTTTGTGGATCCATATTTCAACCATCAATTTGGCATAAAGGAAGATAAGTTTTTGGAGTTATCACCTAGAAAAAATTGAGTGGAGTTTAATATATATCATTATAAAGTGACCAAAAAAATCCTTTGAGTAGAATTTTATACGATGATAAATAAATTACTTTTACTGATTAAATCTATGTACTATTTCTACTAATTCATCTACATTACTCGATGATCCAAGAGTAACAAAGGGTTCATAAAATATTATATAGACAAAAACATAGTTTGGTGTGTTTATTTATTTATTTATTGGTGTGATATTATTTACATATTTGAATTATGTTTCAAAAAAATTCCATTACATTGGAAAATGGTAGAGATGTTTTGTATGTTTTGTTAGTTTGGGTGTGTTGTTCAGTCATAAACACTTGTCAAAAATGGTTATTAAATTTAGGTGAGAATGAGATATTAAAAATTTGAAAGGTCATATCAAATTAAAATTTAAACCTATACACTAAATTTTAGATAATTTTGAGTCACTGAGGAAATGCACCATCTATTTTTATTAAACTATGTGATCTATCTAGTCTACAAGTGGTTATTTAACTTGTGGTAAAGATGTAAACATTTTGAGTTTAAATATGAGAGTAAAACTAGAAAAAGACCTCTAGGAGGATAAATGGTGTGGACCTTCAAATCTCAGATACTCTTGGACTTGGAGAGGGAGGATGAGGAAGAAGAAAAAAGAATCAGAGAGGCTTGGTGTAGAAATAGTTAGAGATACAATCAATTTTAGGAAAGGCACTTTCTTGAGAAAAAGGAAAAGAAAGTGAAGGATAATGGTTGGACCACAAGAGTAAGTATGGTGGAAAAGTAATAGGACCATCCTTATGCATAAGAGGTGGTAGATAAGGATTTTTTATAATCAAATATATTAGTTTTAGGGGTGAAAAGAGCTATTGAAAGCTCCCTTGCAAAAAAGCACATAGAGAGGCAGATTCTTAATTAGGAAGATATAGAGGGGAAGGAGGATAAAGTCTAGCATCTTATAGAAATATTTTTGGGGTAAACCTAGGACTTTTCTCTTGTTGAAGGGCTAGTAAAGTTTCTTGAAGGATAAAAAGGAGAAGAATAACTTTAGCATTTTGAATTTCAATATGAGTAGGAAAATTGGAATAATAATTTGAACATGGATGGGAATCAAAGTAGAAAGAGTGGAAGGAAATTTATTTAAATAATACATGGGAAAGATGGTAATCAAGGGTAAGGAAGAAATGAAGATGGCCTAGATCTGAGTGAACTGGGCATTGTCCATGCCATCAATGACATCCCTCATAAGTTTGAATGGCAAGTTGGGTGGGAGCAGATTCTAATTGAAATACCCTTAGCATTTTAAATTTAAATTTGAGAGATAAAAATATAAATCCAATTTATACATGGATGGGATTGAAATTATCAAGAGTGGAAGGAGGGTTCTTCCAATAAGATGTAGGTGATAAGAAAAGCAAGGGCTCGGAGGAGACAAAGATGATTTAAAATCTAAGTATAGTGGGAGCTATCCATGCCATCAAGGACATCCCCCATAAGTTTGAATGGAAAGATATGTGGGAAAAAATCAGATTTGAAGACTGGTAGAAGGAAGTTTCTAGGTGTAATTTGGAAAAGAAAATTAGAGTGCAAATTGCTCATAGCCCCTATTTGGTTTTTTCAAGAGATCTAGCTCAAGTAAGGAGTAAATCCACTTGGATTTATTTTGATGAGAGATAAATTCTAGAAAAGTTTCAAGAGTGGAAGGAGAGGAAGACCTTTAACATTTTTAATTTTAATTTGAGCATGAAAACTAGAACATCAATGGATTTTTCTAATAGAGTCATGAAGGTTGGAGGGCCTATTACTGCAGTATATCTAAATGGATCAGAACTACTAGTGGTTATTAATGTTTTGGGTTTAAAATCTAATGAGGAAGATAGAGGAATCATCAAAATGAATTAGTGAGTCCAATTTGAGAATGATGAGCCCTATTCATTAGGGTTATCTTTTTGAATGATTTTATATGGCCACATTCTACACATAGTTTTGATCCCTAAATATGTATCACAAGGTGCTCAAATTGTTTAAGAAACACTTCTCATTTTAGAATTCAAAAAATTCAAAGCATGAGTTGTAGTTTGTGATAATCCTATTATTTATGATGGAATAGATGTAGAACAAATGACTATTTCACAATAGTTATAATGTTTAATGGTTGATAACCACCATGGCCTACAAATAATTACAAATAAGAAGATGATCTATGTTAATTAAGGTGAATTATGATCAATTATAAGTCTAAATCTAAACTAAAATGGATATATATAATGAAACTTTCATCTAAATTAAACTGGTTAAAAAAGAATCAAAAAGAAGTCTAGGGCAGATAGAAAGTACGTTATTGTTGATCTTCATTCCAAACATCATGACAAAGTCAAATAACATCCAAGCATGTAATTAAAATGAATGTATGATATGAAATAACTTAAGCTCAAATATTACCATAAATTATGAAAACTTCTAAAGAATGTGAAAAATAAAGCAAATAAGAACCAAGCTTACTTTAAATATTTACCCCTATAAGTAGATAACTAATGTACATATATAAATGCATAGCAAATAAAATGAAGTAAACTAGAGAACCTTTAGTTATCATATCATAAACATAAGTTAACAATTCTAAATTCAAAGGTACACAACAAGAGTTCAAAATAACTATTTAAATATAGAATTTAGAATAGACAAGTGAGAGAGAATCTGTATAACAATTCACCCAAACAAAATGAGACAATATTTTCAGAATTCTCTGTTTGCATTAGTTTCTCAAAGTTTACACTAGATTTTAGCTCAAAACTCTCTCCCTTTTACCATTCACAATGCTCTTTTTATAAAATACAAGGCATCATGTTGATCTATCTCATCCAATTACATTTGTATAAGTGTATAGGACATGCATCCTTCGTATTTCATTCTAGAACAAATGACCTTTACTTTTTAATAGACTCATTTATAGACAATGTGTTCTTACAAGTTACACATGTATATACAATATAATATCCTATTTCAAAATATTATACAAAGATGGTTATAAAAGGAATATTCTTAATTCATTGATATATTAAGCCCCTTTGTGTTCTTTATCCATACTATCTAATGTTTTTTAATACACTTATGATTTCAACCTTGTCTATTAATAACCCATCTAGACTTTGGGTCAACTTCTAGACTAAAGTGTTCTTACACATGAAATAATCCATCTCTCCTTAGCTCAGTCCTTTACATCATCAATCCATAAAATCTTCATTTTATCATTTTTACTTATGTGGCACCTTTGTTGCACTTCCATAGAATCCTACTCAAATTTTATTGGTTCCAAACCTCTTTAAAAAGTCTATCTTTGCTTCACACCATGAGATTAGCCTATATAGATCAATGCAAACTATGGATCTTCAAATTATTTATATCCAACTATCTATTTTAAATTGAGCACTTACACAAACATCATTTGATGTCCACATGGATGTCATTGATGGACATGCTACCATCAAATTTAAGCTCATCCATGGGGATCTTTGTTATCTTAAATTTGATGTCCATGTGATCATCATTTGATATATATATGGACATCATTGATGGGCACATGGTCATTAATTTTAATATATTTTTGAGGCTATTTACTATCTTAAATTTTATATCTATACAACCATCATTTGACATTTGTATGGACATCATTGACAGGTGCACGATCGTCAAATTTAATCTCATCTTCAAGACTATCTACCAAGCTTGCAACTTATCATTTTATATTTTTCTCTATTCTTTCATGTACCACATGTCGATTGCTTGGTGTTTTTACTCTATAAACTAGGGGTCTAAAGTTATGCCACTTGGTAGTCTTATGGGAGCTTAGAGTTTCATTGAAAAGTTTGCATTGATCTCACTCTATTTAATCAGGATTTATATGTTAGAATGTGTACTATTGATCACTAAAACATGCTTGATGTTTAAACTAGGACCATGGATTTTCATTTTTGATATCTCTCTATTTGATCTTGGTTCTCTACTTAAACTTGGGTCATTGATCCTACATAGAAGGATGAAATTTAAGCTCGAGACTTAGGATAAAAATATTAATCTAAGTTTTAAATGTAATATACGAGACCTCATGAATTGAAAAGGGACTCACCATAAATACCTTGGATGATGGTTTTAAACACAAAACAAAAGTGACCCCATGAATAATTAAAGGGACCAAGCATAAGGATTTTAACCTAAGATTTTTAAGTTAGGCTAAACATAAAAAAAGGACCCTATGTAATATGACTTAGCATAAGGTCTTAACCTAAGGTTTCATTGTATAAGTAAATACGATGGAAATTTGGGATAAGTCCTTAGGGTAAGTAATAAAAGTGACCTTGCATTTTTAGTTGGACCATGCTAAGATAAAAGGGATCATGGATTATGAGATATGAAAGGGGACCAAGCTTGAATTTTTAGCCTAAGGTTTGGTTGTGTTGAAAAACATGATCAAGCCTCAGGATATGAATTAAATTAAGTCCACGGAATTTAAATTTATTTGAGTAATTTATTTTGTGATTTTGGAATCAAGGGAAATGTTTTAGACAAAATGTCCAAAATAATCCTATAGAAGAGTCATTTGGCAAGGCCTTTACCTCAGACAAAAGTCTTAAAGGGGCCTTCTCATAGGGGAAAGGGAACTTTCAAAAGTCTAAAGGATAATTGAGGAAGGCAAATGACCATTTTAAATATCTTGAAGGGAAAGTTTGAAGAGAAGGTTCCCCTTACAAAAATCCTAAAGGGTACATCAAAGAAGTTGAATGGCAATTCTAATAGGGAAAATTCATGATAGAGTAAGTTCGTGAGGAAATTGTTTTAGACAAAATGTCAAAAATAATTATCCCAATATAGATAAGTCCAAAGGAATAGACCGATTCCATAAGTCTTGAAATAATTATTGAGCAAAAGCTCAAGATTACTTGGACAAAGTATCTGAAATATAAACCCCAGAGAGTAATTCATTTGGGACAAAGCTCTGAAGGAAAACCCTGAAAAGACATGTCTGAAACATAACAAAAGGACTTTGCATTTAGACTTGGACCACATGAAAAATAGAAAGATTGAAAAGGGGGCTCAAGAATAATAAGAGCATAGCATGGATGTTTAGACTAAGGTTTGGGCATGTTGAAAAACATGACTAAGCCTTAGGAAATAAAAATAAACTAAGCCCATAACATTATTTAAAATGTTCCTACATACAAAGTTTCAACCAAACAAATCAAGTACTTAGATTAAACTTAGATTAAGGGTTTAGTTATTAAAATATGAATATAACAACTCAAAGGTTAGTAAATAATCAAGTTAACACTAAAATCATGAAACCCAAGAAGTATTCATTCCAAGTAGACTTTATTAGACCCAAAACCTGAAACACAGAGATTTAATGTTATCACTTTAGATAAGGGCAAACCAAAACCATGAAAAAATATGCTAAAAAAACTAGGTGTGGGTGATTTTTGGATAAAATAATATGAAAACATGCTAATGATACTCTGATCAAGTGAATTTCTATTCCAAGGCACAAATTTTCATAAGGGTCTCCATGTTTTAAAAATGGGGGTATGTTGACCTCAACAAATGGAAGATTTTGGGGAAAACATAGAAATATGTTAAAAATTCAGACACTCTAGTTCAAAAAAATAAATAGATTACCTATTCTACTTAAATAGTACCATTATCAAGATTAGGTCATGGTTTGAAACAAGTCTTGCACCTATGGAGTTAGGATTAGACATCAAAACGTAATCATGTTGTGTGTGTGCTTTGACTCCACTTATTGTTTACCATGGTATTTTAGTAACCACTTATATATTTCATGCCTTTAATCATTAACATTAACTTAAAGCATGTTTGGATATTCATTAAGAACCATGCTTTAGCTCAAGGAAGGCTTAGGCATTACTCTAATGCCATCCAGGTCTCCATAGCCTTGACAAATATGCCTTTTTCTCCATTCAAGTCCTTGCTCCACTACCAAATAGGTGTCCATATCCCCGATAGAGATTACTAGAATCACCTTTGCTTGGAAATCTTTTGATTTTGCAATAACCTCTTATTTTTGTATTTTTTAGATCATTTTGGCTTTTTAGCAAAGGTTTGGAGCCATGATAGCTAGGTTTAAGGATTTGGTCAAATGTTTCATCCTCAGATTATCACCTATAGTTGAAACCTTTATCTTAGACAAGGATGTTTGTTAAGTGAAAGCATGATTTTGTCTTAATAATTCAATATTTCATCCCATATGTACAATTCTTCTTGAAACCATGTTTAGATCAAAACAAAGGTTTAAAACCTTATGAAACAATCAACCTATCCATTAGTTATTACAATTTTATATAACTATAACATCAAGATTTATATTTTAGATCCATGATCAATAGATGGTGAAGAGTTATACCTGCATTCTTTAACTGAGTTCTTGAGTTTTTTGAACTTTGAGCTGAAAGTTATCAAAATGGACTTATTAGAAGTAAGGAACAACTCAGGGAAATCAAACACATAAAAGAGAAAACAAAGAAAGTAGAAATAAAAGGAAAATCAAATAAATAAATACAAAAATATGTACAAACAAGATAAGAAGGAAAGAACAAAAAGAAACTAATCTAGCTTACCTACTCTAACTCTAACCATTCTTACAATTCACTCCATAAAGACTCTGGGTGAGGTAGTAGATAAGTAGTGATTAAGGTACTACCCATTGGTGGGCAACATCAACTCTATTTTCTATAAGTCTTCCATCTTTAAGTGTTATCTCCAAGTATTTTGGCAATTTGATATGGGCTTATCCAAAAAGTTGTGAATTTTCCTTGTTTACCCTTGGGTTTAGATGCCTTGTCCTAAATGAGAACCAAATCTCCTTTCCTAAACACCTTTATCTTTGATCTCTTAACAACCCACCTTTTCATCCTGGTTTGGTATCTACTAAATTTGGAAAAATCCTCTTCTTTGGAATCTTTCATTTGAACAATGTTTAACAGCCTTGAATTTGTTGATTCTCGATCATCCTCCATGTACTCTTGCATGAACTAGTATGTTGGTTGCTTGAGTTTAATGGGGAATATGGGATCTTGGCCATATACTAGTAAAAATGGTTATTCTTTGAGATCCTACTTGAATCATTCTATTTTACCATAGGGCATATTTTAGTAGCTTATGCCAAGTTCTAGGCTTGTCTATTGCAAACTTCTTTATTGCTTTCATCAAGTTCTTATTAGTTGATTCAGATATGCCATTACCTTGAGGATAATGGTTGGATGAGAAATTTAGAATGATATTATTATCATATGCCCATTCTATCATCTTAATTGATATAAACATTGATCCATTATCACATACTAGAGAGACAGGTGTTCCAAACCTAGTACATATGTTTTTTTCTAGAAAGATGATCACTTCTTCCATCTTGCACTGCTTAGTGGCCACTACCTCAATCCATTTAGTGCAGTAGTTTGTAGTAGTTAGAATGAATTTATGACCTTATAATGAATTAGAGTTAATTATCCCCATGAAATCTAATCCCCGCTACGAAAAAGGTTTATCTATCATAATTGTCTAAAGTGGCATGGCTACCTTAGGCTCTTTTATGTTAAATACTTGACATGAATGGCACTAATTACATGCTTGTGGGTAGCCCTAAATATTATGGGCTGGTAGTAACCATCTCTAAGTATTTTATTAGTTGTTGTCCTACTTAATAGATGTCCACTTCCCATCTTCTCATGAGAAGTGTTCATGTTTTCACCTGATTCCTCTTTAGATACACACCTCAATTAAAGTCCTTTAAAGTTTTTCTAGTAAAACCCTCCATATTTAATTAGGTAGTGGGTTTTATTAAGGTCTTAGTCTCTTCTTTTGTCCCTAGTTAACCATGTAAGACAAGTTCCATTGATTAGTAGATGGATAAGATGATCATACCAATCATTAGACTAAAAACTTTGTTTTTCAACTTGCGTGACACTTAGCTTAGGGTTAGCATCAGCAATCAATAAAATAATACCTTGGCACCTTACCAATTTTTCATTCTTCATTTCAATGTCATATTCTTGAAGTACAAACATCCACTTACCTCTACTTTTTCTTATTTCATTTTCACTTACCATGAGCTTGGTGGCATGGTCTAGTAAGATGGCATATACCTTATTCCTAATAATGTAGTGCCTAAATTTCTTCATTACCTTAACTAATGCACATGCTTGATTATCAATTAAATAATAATTTAACTCAAAATTCTTAAATTTTATGCTCATGAAATTAATTAGATGATCACAGCCATCAATTTTCTAAGTTAAAATTATAGTAATAGTATGATCAGAAGTAAATGAATAAAGGTAAAATTCCTTAGAGAAATTTGGACTTATCAAGACTGGAGCTTGTTCAATTGCATCCTTGATGTCCTTAAAATATTTCATGGTTTCCTTGTTCCAAGTGATTTTAGCATCTTGCTTTAGCATATCATTCAATGGATTGACAATTTCTTTAAATCCAAAAATAAACTTTCTTACAAAATTAATTTTTCCAAAGAATGATTTTAGTTCTTTCCTACATTAGGAGTCTCTATTTTTGATATAGAATTTACTCTATTTGGGTCTATACAGATTCTCTCCTTAGTGATAACATTCCCTAATTTTTTTCCCTCGATAACATAGAAAATACTTTTCTTTGGGTTGAGTTGAGATAAATCTCATACCTTCTGTACCTTTCAAATACCTACTATAAATGTATGATGTGGTCTTCCCTATTCTTGTAAAAGATAGTAAGATAATCCATGTATATAATAATGCATTTACCTACCAAACCTTGAAAAGCATGATCCATGGCCCTTTGTAATATTAACCCTATGTTTATTAGCCCAAATGGAATTCTTGCGTAAGTAAATGTGTCCCACTTGGTAGTAAAATCAGTCTTTATCCTATCCTCTTGATTTACTAGCACTTGGTTATACCCTAAAAATACATCAAGAAAGGACATCATAGCAGAACCAGAAACACTTTGTATAACTTGGTATAGAGAAGGCAAAGGGTAGTCCTTTTTAAATGATTTATTTAGATTCCTAAAATCAATACACAATCTTATTTCACCATTATTTTTCCTATCTGTCACTGAATTGGAAACCCAGGTAGAGTGCCTAATGTGAACACAATCTTGGCATCTAACAATTTTTTGACTTCTTTAAAAATCATAGGTTCTTAAATAGGGTTAATAGGCCTCTGATTTTGTCTGAAAGGTTTGAAGTTTTCCTTTAAGGGTATGGTATGGGTGTTGACTCTTGGATCAAAAATATTCAAGTCATCATAGGACCATGCTATTGTGTACTTATAGTTTTTTATAAATTCCTTGGACTTTTCATTTTCAATTATCATACATGTTGTCCCAATATTAACTAGTTGAGGTTGATCTCGAGGTCCAAGATCAACTGCCTTGTAGTCCTTCCCACTTACCTTGGGTATTCTAGTGTTTTCAAGTATTTTATCCCAATCTAATAGCCTTTCCAAGGTAATCATGCCTTGTTAGGATTTTTTATTACTCAATTGAATGACTTTGTTATCAAATCTTCCATCCTCTTCAAGAGTATTCTCATTGGCCTCATCTATGACATAGGCCTCAAATACTATTGATTTGGTCATGAAATATAGGATATGTTGGTGATCATTAAAAACCTCCAGATGGTTTATGTTATATGGAACTGAAGGGCATGGAACTAGTTCAACACTAAAGTTTTGAGAGTCATGGTTTGGCATAAGATTGGTTGTAGCTAAAGAAATCTCATAAGTAGCCTTGTTCTCCTCCCTAGTGATGGAATAAATGTTGAATACATAAAAATACTCTAGTAAATCCTAGACTCTAAACTTATATATCTTGAGATATGACAATGTACACTGGTATTTATTCCTCACTTGATTAACCACAAGTTTTGAGTCACCATGAACCAAGCTTTATTTAACCTTATGATTAATGGTAAATTGCAATCCTAGAATCAAAACTTCATACTCTACAAGATTATTTGTGTAAGTAAATTGAATTCTATAATAAACTTTTAGTTCTTTCCCAACAAGATTGGTTATAAACATTCCTACTCCAGATCAAGACTTACACCTAACACTATCAAAATGTAATTTCTAAATTCTAGGAAAAGTATGAGAAGTATTAGAAATATGTACCTTAAAAGTCTTGAGAGAATACACTCTTAATTTAGAATCCATCATGTTGATCTAGTCAAAGTCCAGCATATTAACCCATTCATTAATAGTATTATACTTTGTGATCATGTGCTTCATCTGAGGTTTTCTTTCCACTATGATCTAATTTGGGACTCCTTTCTATGGCAGCCACAAATTCCAATAGTCAGTGGACATATATTCATTCAGGGCATTTATCCATTCTCTACTTAATAGTATTTTATAAGCATCAATAATGTCTTCCACATAGATGTCAATAAATTTCTAGACCCTTGTCTCATATACAAGTTACATATGAACATTTAATAATTCCCAATTTACGTTGAATCTAGACTTACCTAATTGAGTAATAAATCTATCAGATTTAATAGGATTCAAGCCAATTTGTTTACAAATACCTTCTAGTATGATGTTTATAGATGCACCAAAATCTAATAAATAATTATGTAAATTATTACCAAACATTATAATAGTAAGAAGGAAAGGTGGAAATATATAGCAACATTGGCATTGTCAGTTTTAGGTGGCCTACCAAGATTTTTAGACAAGGACTCCAACAATAGGTCTCTTTGCTTAGTGATCTACATCAACTCATGAAATATAATATTATCCTTAATTTTTTTCATGTCTTCCATAATATTATACCTAGTTATATTGGAAAAAATAGATACATCAGTACAATGTTTAGAAGTACTTCCCTTTAGAGGCTCTGGGTTGTTATCTAAGGTAGTATCTAGGGGAGTGATGAAGTTGTTTAGAGTTGTTGAGGTATTCAAGGGTTAATTTTTCTCCTTATTCCTTAGACGGTAGGTCTTCTTAAGAAACTATTGAAAAGTATGGACTTCTTTAAGAATATCATCAAGTTCATTATCTTCTTAAAAAGGGAAGTCAAATGTTTCCACTATGAAGGCTTGGTCAGTATATTTAGATCCTAATGTACCTACACCATTATATTTTTTAGGAACCACTTCAAATGTATCCAACTCTTCTTAAATGGCCTCAAAATATTTATAGAATTCAATGTAATCTATCTCACCATGTCTAAAAGTGAAATGTACTCTACAATAATAAGGTAAATCAATATCAATAAGATTTATATCTATTGTTTTATTATCATTAGGTGATTCATTATTCTTATTGTTTTGATAACTATCATTATAGAATCTATTAATGGGCCTATTGAACCTTTATAAATAAAATTTTCCACCTGATATGTCTCTAGTATTACCAACTTGTTTCTGCAGCTAAAACAAATTAATGCTTAAATTTTAAACCATCTTTAAGAAAGAGTCATTTTCATTTTTGGGAGCCTTAGAGTTATGAACCTAATAATTATTAGAACCAGTGGTTAGTACCAAAGCTTTTTGATCACTAGGGTTAAGTCCATTTTAGTAGTATTTAAGAATCCCAAGTGCTAGGCAGGATGAACATGACTTAAGGGTAATTGATTCAAAGTTGGGATTTGGTTTAAATCAGGTATGTTATGATTGTTATTAGGGAAGACATTTAGGGTAGAAAAATGTGGGTTGATGTTGGGATAGAGTAATCCATCTAACCTTGGGGTTGCATCTAGTCATTAATAATAACATCTTCGGCATAAGCTAAATCTAATGTGTTCATGGGTCCAACAGCTCTCTTTATAAATACAAAAGTCATAAGATCTAAGGCATCCTTATATATTTCCAAGGATAAAGCCTCATATGGTATATAAGGAGCTATAGTCATACTTAACATCTTTTGGAACCTAGTATTGAAAGATATTATGGGTTCATTTGCATCCCTTTTTATTGTGGTGAATTACTGGTATAGGACATAAGGACTGATAATTTTACCAAACTGGTTAATGAAGACATTGTTAAAATCAACCCAAATTGTAATGTAATTTTTAGGTAGATTTAGAAATAATTCATATGTAGCATCTTTAAAAGTGAAATGAATTAGTCTGCATGTTACATCTTCATGAGTGACATTTAACAATATCAAAGAAGCTTTGAAAGACTTAATATGCTCCTCAGCCATTATAATGTTATTAAGACTAAATTTTGGCAAATGTTTCTCAAGGTTATGGGAAAGGTCATGTATCACACCTAGCACATTAATAGAAAATCCACCCAACAAATCCATACCTTGATTGGGGTTGATTATGTGAGCACCTTGAATTGGTGAAGTTGGCAAAGACTTTGAAACCTTGCAGTTATTTTTGTCCCACCTAGCTCTTTTATGGACTTCTAATTTAAGTAGAGATTCCCTAATCTCTGAACGTGACCTTTTTCTAATTCATGGTGATTTCATCTTTAGAATTTTAATCCTATTTAAAATATGATGCATCAATCCTATCTTTGTATAGAATAATGATTATAAATGTACATTAAGTAAATTTTTCAAAGATTCATATAAAGGATGACAAAGGATGACAATATTTAATCAAGTCAGCTCAAAGTTATATCCAAATACTTAATTAAGACTGACCTTTACATGTTTTAATATCAGATGAACTCAATTTAGAAAAAAGATCTAAGAGTCTTTGATCAAAATAGCTATTACTAACCTCAAACCTATTGGGTTCGTAATTCTACAACTATAGTTACCATAATTCAATATATATCTTCAAAAAATGTCAATCATTGTCTAAATAAGCACAAAGACCAGTCTAAAACCATGAAGATCATCAACCTTTACATGATTGTCCTAAAGAAAACATAAATATGCAAAGAGGAAAGTAATATTTAAACAAAATTCAAAAAAACCAACAAAGATACTACAAATCTACAAATAATTTGGCCCTCCTTCTAGCACCAATGAAGCTTGTGATGTTGATTCCTAATTATATCTCAAAAGATGCTTATAGTGTTTAAGAAACACTTCTCATTTCAGAATTCAAAGAATTCAAATCATTATTTGAAGTTTGTGTTAATCATATTATCTATGATGAAATAGAGGTGGAATAAATGATTGTTTCATAATAGTTATAATGTTTGGTGGTTAGGAGCCACTGTGGCCTACAAAGCTTTGCAAATAAGAAGATGATTTATGCTAATTATGATTATTTATGCATAATTTTAAGTATAAATATAGATTAAGATATATATATGAAGCTTTAATCTAAAGTGAATTGGTTAAAAAGAAGCAAAAGGAAGGGTAGGGTAGAGACAAAACATTATTTTGTTGATCTTCATTCTAGACATCATGATAAAGTTTGGATATCATTCAGGCATGTAATTAAAATAAATGTATGATATGAAACAGCTTTATCTTGAATCTTACCACACATCAGGAAAACTTCTAAGGAATGTGAAAAATAATTAAAATAAGAACCAAGATTAGTTTAAAGATTTACCCTATAAGTAGATAGCTAATGCACATCTATAAATATAGAGCAAATCAAAAAAATTAAACTAGAGAACCTTTAGTTATCCTAGCATAATCATAAGATAACAATTTTGCATTCAAAGGTACACACCAAGAGTCTACAAGAACTATTCAACTCTATAATTCATAATAGACGAGTGATAGAGAATCCATATAACAATTCACACAAACAAAATGAGACAAGATTTTTAGAATTCTCTGCTTGCATTAGTTTATCAAAGTTTACACTAGTTTTTAGCTCAAAACCCCCTCCCTTTTACCATTAACAATGCTCTTTTTATAAGATATAAGGTAACATGTTAGTTCATCTCATCCAACTACATTTGTACAAGTATATAGGATAGGTGTCATTTCCATTTCATTCTAGAACAAATAACCTTTTCCTTTTAATAAAGTATTTTATAGATAATGTGCACTAACAAATTACACATGTCTATACAAAAGAATGTCCTATTTAAATTTATTGTACAAAGCTAGTTATAAAAGGAATATTCTCAATTCATTGATCTACTAATCCACTTTATGGTATTTAACCATTCTCTCTAATGTTTCTATTTGTACTAGTGTTTTTTACCTTGTTTATTAATAACCCAACTAGACTTTGGGTTAGCTTTTAGATCAAAGTGTTCCTACATAAGCAATAATCCATCTCTTCTTGGCTTGGTCCTTTGCATACTTAATCCATAAACTCTTTGTTTTGTCATTTTTGCTTATGTGGCACATTTATTGCACTTCCATGGCATCCTACTCAAATTTCATTGGTTCTAAGCCTCTTTTAAAAGTCTATCATTTATTCTCACCATTAGATTAGCCTACATAGATCAACATAGATTATAGATCTTCAAATTATTTAGATCTAGATATTTATCTTAAATTTGATGTTTTCATGACCATAATTTAATGTTTGCACAGACGTCATTGATGGATGTGTGACCTTTAAATTTAATCTCATCCATAAGGATATTTTCTATCTTAAATTTTATGTTAGCATAACAATCATTTAATGGGTGCATAACCATCAATATTAAGATCATAAATAAGGCCCTTAAATGTCTTAAATTTGATGTCACATGACCATCATTTGATGTCTACATGGATGTCACTGATAGGTGCATGACCATCAAATTTAAGCTCATCTTTGAGACTGCTTACCAAGATTACCACTTGTCATTTTCTAGTTCACTAGTTCCTACATGTGCCACACATCAAATGATTGGTGATTATGCTCTTTGAATTTGGGGTCTAAGGTTATGCCATTTGGTAGTCTTGTAGGAGCTCAAAGATTCTTTGAAATTTTTTCATTGATTTCACTCTGTTTGATCAGGATTTGTACATTAGAATGTGTACCATTGATCACTAAAAGGTTATCGATGTTTAAACTGAGACCATGGATTTTCATCATCAATATTACTGTATTTGATCTTGGTCCTTCTCTTAAATGTGGGCCATTGATCTTGCATATAAGAATGAAAGTTAAGCTTGAGACTTAGGATAAAAATATTAAGCTAAGTTCTAAACATAATATATTAGACCTCATGAATTTAAAAGGGACTCACCATAAAGACTTTGGACCATGGTTTTAAACATAGAACAAATGAGACCCCATGAATAATTAAAGGGATCAATAATAAGTATTTTAACTAAGATTTTTAAGTTGGGCTAAACATAAAAAAAGGACCTTGTGGAATAAGACTTAGTATAAGGTCTTAACCTAAGGTTTCATTATATAAATAAATATGATAGAACTTTGGGATAAGGCCTTAGGATAAGTAATAAAAGTGACCCTACATTTTTAGTTAGACCATAATAATATAAAATGTATTATGGATTATGAGATATGAAAAGGGACCAAGCATGAATAATTAGCCTAAGGTTTGGTTGTGTTACAAAACACAACCAAGCCTTAAGATAAGAATTAAACTAATTCCATGGTATTTAAATTGATTTAGGTAATTTGTTTCATGATCTTGGCATTGGGGGAAATGTTTTGGATAAAATATACAAAATTATCCTCCCAAAGATTCATTGGTAGGGCCTTTGACCAATAAAATAAGTCCATGGAGAAATTGTTTTAGATAAAATGTCCAAAACAATTGTCCTAACATAGATAAGTCTGAAGGAATAGACCAATTGCATAAATCTCAAAAGAATTATTGAATAAAATATTGAAAGTACTTGGATAAATTATCCAAAATATAAACCTCTAAGTTTAATTCATTCTAGACAAAGCTCTGAAGGAAAATCCTAAAAAGACACGTCTAAAACATAATAAAAGACTTTGTATTTAGACTTGGACCACATGAAAAATAGAAAGGTCTAAAAGGAGGGATCAAGAATAATAAAAACTTAGCATGGATGTTTAGAATAAGGTTTGGTAATGTTTAAAAACATGAATAATCCTTATGAAATAAAAATAAACTAAGCCCATAACATTATTTAAAATGTTCCTGCACAAAATGTTCCCGCCAAACAAATCAAGTACTTAGATTAAATTTATATTAAGGGTTTAGCTACACAAATATTAACCTAACAAACCAAAGGTTAGTAAAGAATAAATTTAACACTAAAATCATTAAACCCAAGTATTTTTCATTCCAAGTAGACTTTATTGGACCTACAACCTGAAACACAAATATCCAATGTTAGCACTTTAGATAAGGATAAAGCAAAACCATGAAAAAATATGCTAACAAAACTAGGTGTGAGTGATATTCATATAAAAATAACATGAAAAAATGCTAATTATACTCTTATCAAGTGAATTTTCTATTTCAAGTCACAAATTTTTAAAAGGGTCCACATGTTTTAGAAATGGGGGTATGTTAACCTCAACACATAGGGTCTAAGAAGGATGGGCAAAAATATTACATAAGACTAGATCTATGGGGGACTATTTATAGTGTCATTTAGTTTTGATCATGGTGGGTAGAGGAAACCAAATCAAAACTTGTCTTACTAGAGTGGATGATAAAGGATTTTTCCCTTGCCTATTCTGGGTTACAGGGTTTGCCCAAGATCTTGTTGTTTTATTAGAGTTGATGATAGCAAGGAACTATTTTCAATCGCACTCAGATTTTATTAGAATGGATATAAGAAAAAAAATAAAAAAATTCCTTGACAAAGTAGATGATATAGGATTATACCCTTTCCTCTTTTAGATTATGGGGTTTACCCAAGATCTCAAGGATATTGATCATACTTGGATAAAAGTTTTGGGATTCCTAGTATTCATCATAAGATTTTATGAAATCATATCTATTATGGATGAAGCCTCCCCATGGTGTTTTGGTTTCATTTAAACATGTTTTCACTCCTAATACATGCAGGGAATGTGGAATAAGGGAAAAAAATCTGGTAAATATCAAAACTACAAAGATACCTATTTAGTTTTAGTTGGTTTGGTTTTGGGGTGGTTATAAGAATTCCAACTAAATCTTGTCTTATCAGAGTGGAAGATAGAGTAATCCACTTTGTTGGTTCTAGTAGGATTAAAATCCCACTTAGTATGCCTCAGTTATTTAAAGGTTATGTGGAAGACCCAAGTGATAGAATACCTTCTACTTTTAGGGGATTCTTGTTCTGTAGAGTAAGTCTCAAGAAGTCTTGTTGAAGGGTGTTAGCCCTATGAATCTCATTAATTTGAAACATGTTTGACTGAGTTAAGGTTGTGGGAACCTTTAAAAACCTTTTGTTATGGATGAGGGAGCCTTAAAACCCCATGTTGACTAATTTACCAAGGTTATAGGAGCCTCTAAAACCTCTTATTATTCTTTATATGGTTTTGGAAGCCTTAAAACCCTCTAACTGAGCTTTGTAAAGGTTGTGGATCCTCAAAAACCTCTTTGTTGCACTTCATTTGGTGAGGAATCCTTAAGTCTTTTTTTTTGTGATTTGTAATGTTTGGTTGCCACTCTACTATGTAAAATGCTCCCCCTAGCTATTGATCTAATTATCAAAATCCTCACTTGTTTGGTTTATATCTCTAGTTTCAAAAGCATTTATCTCATCAAATAAAAAATAACTGGGTTACTAAATTTTGAGTGGTGACATAAAATTTAGTATAAAATCTTTTTTTTAAATTTCAAATACATTGGATAAATAGAATAAAAGTAAGGATAGTTATTTTAACTATCATTCAACTGAAGAAATTTCATATACCTAGTCTGTAGATGATTATTTACCTTTTGGTAATGATTTAGTGAGAACTAGATTACCAAATTTGGATTCATGATATAAACTATATTATAAATTATATGTTTAAAATTTCATATCAACTTGATCATTTATTGGAAAATTTATGATAGTTATTTTGATTCTCATTCGACCATAAAAAGTCACCTAAGCATATTGTCTAGTATGAAACACTTGGTGAAGTGGTTCTCTTTGTTAGGTAAGAATTGGAAATCAAAAAAATTGTGGCGATATAAAATGTATTTTAAAATATATTATTAAAAATTTAGGATAATTGGATAAAGTTCAGTAAATTTATGCTAGTCATTACAATTGTCATTCAGCCTAAAACATCACCTAATAGTTACTAAGATTTACTAATAGTTAGATGTTGATCTTGAAAACTAGATTTCAATTGAATATTTTAAATTATTTTTAAGTCAGGGAATTTGAAGAGATACCCCATGATGTTGGTATGTTAAGATTAATAAATTATTTATATGAGGAGGATTTTTTATGGAGAGAAGAATGAGTTGTGAACAAGTAGAACTCTTTAGGAATAAAACATAGAGTTGTATTAATCTAGAAGGGACTTTATGAGAGTTTATAAAAAAATTCTTGTATTGAAAAAATACTTTAGAGGAATGTGTGTGTGTGTGTGTGTGTGTGTGTGTGTGTGTGTGTGTGTGTGTGTGTGTGTGTGTGTGTGTGTGTGTGTGTGTGTGTGTGTGTGTGTGTGTGTGTGTGTGTGTGTGTGTGTGTGTGTGTGTGTGTGTGTTTTAAAGTGTGAATGTATTCTATTGTGATGATTTAAGATTAAAGTAATGAAAATAATCTAAAGGTGTCAAGGTTGAGTATGTGATAATGTGTGACCATGAGTAAATTTTTGGCCCTAACAACACAAGGATAATTGCATACCTTAATTGGTCCCCCTCTCTTTTTCTTGCAACACTCAACCTTGGTATGATATATTACTATGTTTTGTGTTAGTTAAAGAGGTCATGAAGGTAGAATGGTATGATCATCCACATGTTTTAACTTTTCCTTCTTTTTGGAGGAAATTTTTTGAGTTTTGGCACTTAATGTGTGTAAATGTGTCATGGTTTTAAAAAATTGGATTTGATATGCATAATTCACATTGAGAAAGTGTATTAAAGAGTTATGTTTATGTTTTATTGATACATTATTTTTCTACTCCCACTTAGTGGCCTTCCAAGTCCAAACTATTCAATATTGTTGTATTTGGAAGTGTGAAATTTTCCACTTCATTTGGTGTACTTTGAGAAAAATTTATTTATTAATAAGGAATTTTAAGATGATTTGGAATCATTTTTTTATTATTTTAATTATCATGAGATTTGAGACTATTTATCCATTTATTGTTTTGATCTTTTATTAAATTTTGGAGATTCTAATTTCCTGGTTGACGTCAATTTTCATTGGATTAGGTTGTTTATCCTTTTTCCACCTTTGTTATTTATTGGATTTAATTGTGTTGTTTTCCTTTTTCATATATTCTACTTTTGTATTAATTTGGGTTGATTATATAATTTAATTTTTCTCCTTTGTTACATTGGTAAATTTTCACTTGTTAAGTATGACGTTATGAGAAGTCATTTTTGGTACCTTTCCCCTTATGTTAGTGACTAAATAATAGGCTAGAGTATCTTTTAGTCTTAGCATATGGGAAAATCAAAGGAAATTTTGAGTAAATTTTTTATTAATTAGAAGATGTTTTTATATATGTTTTATTATAAAAAAATATAAGGATTGTGTGAGCCTTAGTCTTAATTTTATGTTGTTACCATGTGTTCCATCCTAACTCAAGGAGTGATGTAGTTGGGTTATGTTTTGATTTTAGATATAACTTTACTATGTGGATTGTATGATTAAGGTTTGGAATCATGGATAATATATAAATTCATCCTAATGGATTCGATGATTAGGGTTTAGGTATAATGACTAATGTTCAAAGTCCTCCTAATAGGCTCTTTGTGTCATATCTTATTCAGACCTATTTTTAATTTCTTGTGTTATTATGTTATTTGATGATACATTTGGACTATTTGATACATTTTTATTTTATTATTGTATATTATGATCATTTATTATGTTTTATAGACACACTGTTATTTTTTGTACTGCAGTTTCATTATTTGACTAGTTTATATTATATCGAACTAGTAATTTTAATGTCATATTTATGATTGCATGTGATATCTTTGTAATGAGTTAGGTTTAGGCCCATAACACTTAAACTAAATAAAATATTCAAATTATATAGGTAAATTAATATAAAGGTAAAATAATGAGATATATTAGTTCACCTTTTATTAGTGTTTTTGTCTTGTGTTGTGAGCATCCCAGTACTGTGCTTATTGTTTATGACTATGTTTGAAAGTCATCATTGACACTTGGAAAATTTTACTTCTTGGTATTCATTGATTGTACCTTTAGATACTTTTATATATTTTTGAAGTAATTAATCTATATTAGTTATGTAACATTGGTTCCATTTTCCTTATTAAATCATGAAATTTGGAAGTCATGGGAATTAGCCATTGTGGAGTAAATCATTATTAAATGATGTTACTTTGAAATTTCATGCTTAAAAACCTTATCAATTTTGGATATGATATTAATTTAGGTGTCATGGTATTTCAATATGATTTTTTAATGTTTATGTATCATTTTTTGACCTTAGAATAAGTTTGTTTTTTAAAATTTGAACCATTTTGGTCAACCTAATAATTTTTGGATTAGGGATTTTTTTTACTAGGTTCATAATGGTTGGTGAGAGGGAAGTGGATAAATTTTTAAATGAATACATGTTTCCTTGGAAACCATGAATGCATGAAATTATTGTAAAATTTTACATAAGTTTATTTTAGCTTAGAAGTAACTATTTCCATGAGGAAACATAGATCAAAAATAATTCCTTGTGGATGGGATGAGGGGTTGGTTACTGGATGTATGCGGTTGTAAGCTATAACTAGAAGAGAATTCAAAGGATATATTGGGAAAGAAAGGGAAATAGAATAAGAATATAGCCATGGGGTTTACTCTTAAACAAGTAAGTTTGCATTTAAATTATTTAGCATAATTCATAGATATAAATGTGTGGAACAACCTTAGAAGGGACAATAGGTCAAATGATAGGAAGGTTATCTTATGTATCACCTTTCTCATTCTATCTAATTGATGTTTTTCATTTATAAATGAATGTAATTTTTTTAGAGTTAAAAATGAAACTCAATAAAATGTTTAGGAAAATATAAATGGGTGTGATATTTTAGGACTATCTCACCCTTCGATGGCATAAATATACATTTTTATAAGACACATTAGTTGGATTCTTGAGCTTTTGTGTAAATGGTACGTGGTGTTTTTATTTCATTAGGTTTTTTGAATGTCTCATTTTTTGGGTGTGCATTGTTTCTTTACTTTTGGATATATATTTATTCTTGTTTTAGATAGTGTATTATTTCTATGTTGTGAACTATGTATTATTTATTCATTAAAAATTATGTATTGGTTTCATTTTTGGGTGTTGTGTATAGTTACCTTTTTATGTTTTGACTTTATAGTTTTTTTTCCTTATTATATGGACTTGGATCTAGTTATTTATTTAGAAAATGCATTTGTCCATTATTTTTATGATCCAAAGCATCCATGTGGTGTCTTCTCCCAACTCTAAACTCATGGTTAGGATGGATAAGATACCACTAATTGATGGGTTTGTATTAAACATTGCTCAGTTTCATGTTACAAATAGAAGCATGGTTTCAAATATTTACATTTGCATAGTCTTGGAGTGGATACATTATGTTCCAATGATACATAGGCACTTGACATTTTTTTGATTTTATATTTTGTATTTATTTATTGTAATAGTTGCTAGTGTGTTGTATTACAAATGTAAAACCATTTATAAAATTATGTGAGGGCACATGTTCCATTTTTATTTTAATCCTTTTGGAGAATATTTAATTAGATTCATAGAGTTTTTAACTAATATTAATTTTTACAAACAAAATACCAAGACAAATTTGATTATATTATCATTGTAACAATCTTGGCTTATTTATTTGTTGTACCTTCTTGGTATTAAATGTAATACATAAGCTAATTGCACCTATTTAATTATTTGCATTTCCATACTTTGCTTTAATGTGTAAATGGAAATATAAATCCGCTAACATTATTGGAGAGAGAAAAAAAGTTTTTTTTTCAATCTTTTGTGTTACCTAATTGAATTACTTACTTTTAAGGAAATTCAATGATGTCTTTATGCCTAAATTCTATTAAATGGATATGTTTATTTCATCCAAGTAAACATGTATGTCAGAAAGGTCATAACTTGATTTTTATACCATAACACTTGGATGGTAGGGTTAATGTCAATATGTAGATTAATGTATTGAGTAATGGAATAAATTTTTTGAACATTATAATATTTCATTCTTTTAAATCTTCAATACTTAGGTTTATTATGATAATTTTAGTTTTACTAAGCATATTGAACTATTAGGATTGCCATTTTTGTGTTGAATAATTTTATATCAAAGGAAAAATATATGGCTAGGACTTGTCATCATAATACATAATCTGGTATAAAATAATATGGTGGAATGATAATTATTAATAGGTTATTATTGTAGGTTTATTAAATTATTATTGTTGAGTATTTTGATTCATTTCTTTCAAAATTGTGCATTTATCTTTAGTAGATAGTGGTTTTTTTTAGAAGTATGACAACCTATTTATGATTTATTGAAACATTTAATACCATTTTTATAATCCTTGGTAGTATGTTCAATATTGTTTTACATTAATTCTAAAATGGATAAACATATATTTGTGAACTAAATTATGATGTATGAAGTATAATGACATGTTATTATCTTTATGTTGGGTTAAATGGTGTTTTAGTTGACATAATATAGCTTATAAGGTTTGATTAAGTAATGTTAAGAGTAATGATTTAATTATATTGTATGGAAATATAATCATGTGTGTTTTCATGAAAATTGTATTAACTATAAATGTCATTACTAGTTGAATGTTAACATGTTTACTTCACTTTTAATATCAAATACAATATGGAAATAATAAAATAATTAGGATAAGCATTTAAATTGTAAATGTAATTTAGTAATTATTTTTTTCTATAGTATTATCTTAGTGGATGTAACTTGAATTCTTGTTTTAAATAGGAATGAAAAAAAAACTATTGAGAACATATAGTACCTTCTTTAGACTAGAAAGTCTATTTGTATTGTGTTTTCATTTAGTATAGATGTTTTTCTTAAGACATGGAAATTATAACCAAGGTCATAGTTTGATTTAATGCATTTTATAGTTAATTATTCTATGTGTTTTTTTTTTCACTCAAAAATTTATGTCTATGAGTTGTCATGGTTCAGTCAACATCTAAGGAAAGATATGGACTGAACACTTTTTGAAATTTTTGAAATGGGTGGAATATAAATGAGTGGTGGATATTAATACTTGATATATGTTTTTGAGTTTAAAATATATGTATGGGAATAACCTTGGTCAGTTAAAGATGTAAAATATTTAGATAAAATTATTGAAGAGGAAAATTAATGGTTGTTTATGCATTATTCAATTCAGATGTCATATATTGAGAAAAGTTTCCAATATAAGTAAATTATAACTATATAGAAGTCTTTGTCCTTTTGGAAATATTTGTAAACTATTTAGAGCTCTCTTGTTTTTCTTGATAGTGGAAACTAAATATTATATGCAATAGATTAAAATATATCTATAACTAATCTAACTCAGTATCCAAGCTTAGAGAAGGTATTAAACTAACATCTATTATGATAGTTTGTGTATCGATATCATGTCCAAATTAGATCTAATAAACCTAACTAAGGGAACACTTATCACACAATAATAAAGGAGAGGGTTACAAATCCTCTAGGAAAATGATATCATGAAATAACTCTAGATAGCTCTTCTAATACATAACATGAAATTTAATCTAGCATTATCAAAACTTATAACACAAAAGTGCATGGATTAAAACAAACAAGTGATCATTATAGGCAAATGGGGGCCTAGATAACCTAAGGTGGAAGATGAAAATCATATAAAACCCTATAAATACACTAATTTTAAGCAAGGAGGTGATCTAAATAAGGATTTATACATTCAAAACCTATTACTTTGTGAAATATCTATCTATAAACTGAAATAACAAAATTTAGAGATACTTGCCTTTGAGAAAACCTATCAAGTCTCAATCCTCTCCTAAGTGAATGATGCTTTGAAGAAGACTATTATGGATTTGAAAGGATCACACTATATATATTAGATCTAGGATAAAATAATCCTACTTGCATCCAATAATTCCCATAAGATAAGATATCTTCCCTCCAAGGTAAACCCTAAGTAATGGATCCCTCAAATGTAGATGTAGAAGAATTTTGATTTGTACAAATGTGAAAATGAATATTCCTCTATATATAATTGAAGACAAGGTCATATTTATATCAATTAATAAATACTAATCCTTTCATATTTCTATTTTTTAAGTTCAACATGCATGACCCTATTTTGAAAAATTTTACCATTAGTCCTCAAATTGGGTCCACCATGCCAAATTAGATCTGTAACATGTGCCATAAATTTCACAAGGTTGAACATGATGAACTAGTAGTAAAAATGGCTATTTGGTTATTTAAGGGCTATTTTAAAGGATAATTAATTAGGAAGCTGGATAAACAGGGTTTACCTTCTTAAGGAGTCAGATAAATAGGATTTATAATGAGTTTAAGTATGATAAAATTAAACCAATAAACTTAGGAATCATCAATGGTCTTTCCACCCCTTTATTGGGGTAACCTTTAAGTTAGATATATTAAAATTTGATAAGTTACTACAATATATAAAGCTTTAGTAAATGATCAAGTTTAAAAATATTGTGTTTATGCATATGCCCCACCTAAATCTCATCATGTGTCATGATATTTTAACATGGGATAAAGATTTTGGAAGGAGCATAACAACATAACCACTTAATTAAATTAAATGAATTATGGAAATAAATGTTGAAGTTAAATAAAGATAACTAAAAGAACCATATACATACCCTGACTTACCTTTTTATTGAGTGACTGTATTTAAATATCATAGTCTCAATCATGGAGGGTGCAATAACTATATTTGAGAAAACTTATGGATACATGATCTATAAAATGGTATTTTATGTAGACACTCACTAATTACCCATTATATGGATACTTTAATGAATTTATCAATTTCATGTCTTTCTACATGAAAATTATCTTAAATAATTAAAATTCAACATTTAGAAACTTAAATTAAAAATAAGTACTAAAGAATAGATACAATTTATAAAATGAGTTGATAATTGAGTTAACCAAAAATTAGGCACACATAAATGTTGAAAGTAAACTAAGATAACTAAAAGTACCATATGCATACCTTGACTTTCCTTTTTACTTAGTGATAGCATGTAAATATTATGGTCTCAATCATAGAGGGTGCAATACCTTTATTTGAGAAAACCTATGGATACCTGATCTAAAAAATGGTAGTTTATGCACACACTCACTAATTACCCATTATCTGGATACTTTTATGAATTTGTCATTTTAATGTCTTACTACATGAAAATTATCTTAAATGATTAGAATTCAACATTTAATAAATTAAATTAAAAACAAGTACTAAAAAATAAAAACAATCCATAAATTGGGTTATGTCTATGGGTTTTAGGTTTTTTTAGTGGTTAATTTTCATTAATTCTTGAATATTATGATTTTATAATTTGACACTTTGTGATTTTTATGGGTTAGTTAACAGTGAAGAATTACCTAATTTTTTAATATAAGTTAATTTTAGGGTCAACTCGCCTACTTTTTATAATAAATTTATTCATATACATGTATTTCATTAGCACCTCAAAAGTCAATACAGAGAAAATTGCCACTATATATACTTACTACTTAATACTATATTAATCTCATTTCTTCTCTTCAATAGTTAATAAGGTAGAGTTTTTTCACTCAGATCATATTCGATAAGTGACAACAGTAAACCATATGCATTTTCTATCAAGTGTTTGTATTTATTGACAAACATCTACATTTACTATCAAGCATTGGCATTTTATGTCAATAGGTTTTATTGCTTGCTTCGATGGATTTTGTGGAGAATGTTAAGAAGGTGGGGAAATTAACAAAAAAAATTAACTTATTATCTTATTTTAGCTAGACACCAAAGAAAGGTAATAAATATCAAATGATTTATTATTATTTATTTATATTATCCCATTAAGGTTATCTTATAGACTTATATACAAATTACCACATGAATCTAAAGGCAACCATTTGCATATATAGATGACCATCTACATATGTAAACCACCACCTATATATGTAGTCTGCCATCTACATATGTAATTAGTCATCTGCATATGCATTTAGTGATTTGCATACATAGATGGTTATATACATATGTATATGACCAACTACATATGCAAATAACAATCTTCATATGTATGTGTTCACTTGTATATGTATATGGTCATCTGTGTGTGTAGGTAGTAATTTATGTATTTAATTGGTCTTCATTTGCTCTTTCTTATTAAGGTTTAATAATAATTACAAGGTCCAACCATTTTTCATGTATAATCCACTAATAAACCTTTTGAATATATGCCTCCATTGGAATATGTACCTTGGTATGAACTCCCTTAGTGAATTCAATGAAAAGTAAACTAAAGGATGACATTACGGATGTTGATGAAGACATGCCTCCACTAGAAGATGTACCTAGGTAGGAAATACCAAACATGGGTATTAAATTTTAAATGAATTATTTTATTTTTATTTATTTGTAATTTTGTATTAAGTTTCAATAATAATTACAAGGTTTACAACTTTTGTACATAGAACCCAAAAATAACCTAGTTGAATATATGCCTCCATCGAAAGAAATACCTAGGTATAAAATGCCAAACACTAGTACTAAGTAATAAATAATTTATTGTATTTTTATTTATTCATTTTAATAGTATGTTTAAAAATAATTACAAGGTCCACAACCATTTTTCATGTATAATCCATTGATAAACCTTTTGAAGATATGCCTCCACTAGAATACTCTATGGGTGTGAAATGCCCTCAATGATTTCAAGGAAAAGGAAACTAGATGATGTCATGGATGTCAATGATGATTCAAAAATACCAGATGATATTTATTCTCATCTAATATAAACTTCAATTGAAAACAACATTCAAAAATATATGAAAAAGAAGAGAAGTACATTAGCAATTGGAAAGTCATTTAAGTTTGACTGGGCAACAAAATATCCATTCATTGAATGTGTAGAGATATAAAATAATACTGACACTCCAACATAATGTAAATGTATAATATGTAGTTTTAAATTTGGAAAGTATAAAAAAATATAATTCAATTTGGACACAATTGAGAAACAATGTGGCAAAATATATGTGTCGGTAAAAGAAAAAGATGGACAAACTAAAAGAACAGTGAGATGGAAAAATTCAAAAGAATGCATGCATCAATGTTATGTAGTAGAGTATGGAAATAATCAAAAACATCAATGATACCTCATTGAGGAAGGAAGACTAATTACAATACAATTCAAAAAAAATTCTTAGTCAATTCTACATGTAAAAAATATACAGTTCTCCACAATATATCACATTCTAAAAAGAGGTAGACCAATCTCTAAATTTTATATCATAAATTTCTATTTCAGCATTATGGATTTCATAACATTACACAATCACATTGGTCAGATAGTAGCGCTTAAGAAATGGTTAAATGTCTCACAATGATTGAAAATGAGGATTTAAAATAATAATTGAAGGCAACACAATTTATCTCACTATCCATTGACAAGGTAACAATAGTTGACAACACATCATGGGTTTGTATGAATGTTTATACATTTGAGAAGCATTCAAGGCAACCTCACCTATTATCTATTTAGAAAATGATAAAAAAAATTTAATGATGATAAACTTGACAAATTAATTATTTTTATTTGATAGATATATCTGGGATGGATTATTATGATATAGATACCAAGTTAGTATGTTTTCATGTTGATGGTGCATCAATAATGTAGGGAAACATAATTGGTCTATGTGTTTTCCTACAAACTTGCATGGCACATATAATTAGTCTTACCTACAAAAATGTTAACACATTTCAAAATTTTGTAAAAGTGGATGAACTTATTCTTGACTTGAACACATACATCTCAAGTAGTCCAAAAAGATTTTTAAAGTTTTAAAAATTTGTAATTGGAGTTACTAATGGGAAAAAAAATTTAAAAGATGTTGATACAAGATGTATCTCTATGTATGATCATGCATGTATAATATTTGAAGAAAATCCATTAACAAGTATTATGTTTAAGTACTGAAAGGAAGTTGATAAGGCAAAATATTTGGTATACTATTTGATATATTTTTAAAATATACTAACATTGTGTGGTATTCTACCCATGCTGAAATAAATGTAACATTTTAGGAAATATGCATAAGAGATATCCATTTATATTTTTGACTTACTATAGTTGAGGAAATGGGTTTGTCAATCACTGCATATCTTATACTACTTACCAAAATTTTAAGGAACCAATATTTAGTAGTTGGGAAATATTAGGAGATATTAATGATACTAAGAAATATTTGAAAATCAATATTTATGATCATCTTTGTAGTTTTGTTAATGTAAAGGACATACTACTACACACTTTCAAAAAATCAACTAATTTGGCTAGAGAAAAAATGGAAGAAGCCCATGTAAGATGGGTTCTATATGATAATGTCATATACAAGACATGAATGAAATTGATAAAAATTTCACAAAGCTTATCAGATGAAATTTGAGATAATTTTGAAAGGGATTATTTACTTGAAGCCAAGGGAGTGATGAATCAAATATTTTGGAACATTATCAAGGGTGAACATATAACAAGTAATTTATTTATCAAATACATGGTTACTCTCATTAATAATTTTAGTAAGTTTTTATATATCAATGGAGTTAAATTTAAGGGTATTTTTAAAAAGTATTTACTGACATCCCCATCAATGCATTTTGGTCTTACAATGATTGATCAATTTTGGCACTTAAATAAACTAACAAAAAGTGGTGCTATCACAAACATTTAGAAAAAACCATATCCTAATAGTGTTCTGAAAGAACTCTATGAATATTTTTGATAATATAAATTTTACCAAATAATGATTTTTAGGTATGTGGTAGATGAAAGGGTATTTAATGCATTATCTTTTGTTAAATAAAAACTTCATAATATATTGGACAAAAATCTTGAGACATGTTTGAGGTTGTATGTTTCATGTTATCCAATGGATGTGTTTCCTTATGAAAGAGCACTTTCAATTTGGATTTATCTCAATAAAATAAGAGGAGTCACTAATACGACCAAAAAAGTTATTGAAAATGCCTCTTAGATGGTACATATAAATGTTAGCTATGAAGAACATGTTTCCAAAGGATAATTTTAGCTATCAAAATTTTATTTTGGTATGGATTATAAATATTTTTAAATTAAACTCATATTCATAATACATTTGTGATATACTTATGACATATGTTTACTAAATAATATCTTCTATTTTTCTATGTTTAATTCAGGGAATGATGTTGAGATGATTTCAAGATAATTTACCACTTATCTTCTTATGATATCAATTTTGTACAATTGTAAATTACATTTAAATGCCACCCTTAACTCAATATTTTAGAAGAGGTAAAATAATTAATAACTCTTTTATTATTACCTTTAATTAGTACCACCATGTGAATTCCCTCCTAAAATAAAAATAATATTAATTTCCTAGTTGATCATCTACATTTTTATGATTGGTAATTTATGTAAGGTTCTAGTATCAATTATCAGTTATGTTGTTTATGAATACACTAAATGATTTGCTTACAAATATTAATTACTAAATTATATAACCATTTCAATTGAATGTATAGATGTAAATTTTTAATACATACATGTATGAAGGTATAAATAAAATATATATATTCAATATTATATAAAACTTTAATTACAATTAATGTTTTTACGCACAATCCCTTAGATGAAAATATTTTTGTCAAAATATAAATACAATGCCAATTAGAAATCTCATTGATTCTCAGACACTTGGGTGTCTATCTAAATTTATTACATATAATAATTTTCAATTTCTTAGCCTTCCACTTGGCTAATAGTAATGTTGTCTTTTATGATACATGACTCCATAAGATCTTGTGTTACACTATTGTTATTATCAAGATTTTTCCATTATTCTCTAGTTGCATCACCTATTGAAAGCAATGTGGAGTATAATTCAACCTTATATTTAAAAAATTCTAAGATCCAAGTTGTTCTCTTTAATTATTGTATTGAAATTATTATTTTACTTATTCATGGTGACAAGCTTTTCCTTGAGTGAAATGGTTGTAATTAAACTATTGCGTGCATTTTTCAAATTTACATCAAGGACATGAGCTTGATTCTTAAATTTTTTATATTTTTAATACAATGAACAAATAATATTAATTAGTAAACAAATTATAAATCAAAATTTAGTTATAAAAAATAAGTTTAAAATTTACCACTAATTTTTCTATATCTGTAATTCCAAGAGGACTTTTATTTTTTGCCCATTTATTGTAGTATGCTTGGGATCCTACATTTATATTTTCAAGAATATTTAAAATTATATCTAAAAAATTATCATTAAAACTATTAGTAACACTAATATCTCCATTAAAAACTTGGTTGAGTAAAACATCAGTTTTTGTAGGCTGATGTTCAACCAAGGAAAATAATTGATCACATTGTACATAGTTATCATAATGGACATTTATTTCCTGAATTTGAACTTTAGATTGATATTTCCATGTTCTAAAATAATCAAGGTTACTAATAAAAACATCACTAACAAATTATTTATCATTAGTTTCCAATAAATTATTCAATGGAAAAAAGTATTTTGATCATCAGACTATGGAATTTCATTAGTAGGATAAGCAACAAGTTCATATCTAGGTGGAGAGGTGCATCCAAAAGGTTATTGTAAAGTTTTTGTAGATACCACATCTAGATTAGAACCCCATATAGTTTTATGAGGATTAAAATGACGTATTTGGGTTCTAATATCAATTCCCATGAATTCATCAACAAGTTAGATTTGCTAAATAAATGTGATTGTTGTTACACTAGGGAGACAACCAAGTGAAAAAGTAGAAAAAGTGAAACTTTCTAAATGTAGAGTGCCTTTAATTATTATAGTTAAATGTAAATCTTTCCATCTCATTTTAGTTTTAGGTTGGGGTGGTGGTGGTGGTGACAGTAAATTTCTCCTTATCGAGGTAGTACCTACAAAATGGACAAGATATTCACAACTCACAAATGGAAAATAAAATAAATTGCTTATTAATTTAGCATATAATAAGAGAATATTAATTTTGAATTGTGTACCTATGACTTGTTGTTTAACAAAATTTTATGGCAAATAAATTATTGAAATTTGGAACTAGAGGTGTTTGCATTATAGATTTTTATGTTGTAAATATAAAATATTAAAATAAAACAACTAATAAACTAATCATTTTTGGGAATGGTATTATAAAATATGAGAATATCTTATATGAAAAACATGAGAGGCTAAGGAAACATGTTGAGGTGAAATCAAACTCCTCATGCATTTATGTCTTGTAAGTTGTGGAGGTGGAAATGATTCTTCTTCCATCTTTGTTTTAGTAGACACCTCAGTGGGATGATGACCTCTGATAACACCTTTTTTTGGCAATGGTTTGAACTAATTTTTTTTTTATGAAATAAATATAAGATTAGTTATAAATAGATTATATAGTCAATTAAAAATAATTATAGTGCATTACAACATTGTAACCTTACATCTTACTCTACAATCAAGAGCAAATTCACAAGTATTTTTTAATCTAGAGCGGTTGGAATAGTTCTATTGGCTAATTGGTAAAAATTATCGTCATAGAATGTAATTATAAAATTCAAACATGAAAATATATAATTTTCATTTAGAATAAAAAAAATTAAATCATCCTTAATTCTATTTGAAAGGTATGTACACCAATAAAATTACTAACCACAAGAGTGTATAGGATATAGAAAACAACCCATAATGGAATATCTATTGTTCTTCATTGCAACACTAAGTTGGTTTGAAATAGTTTAATCATGCCAAAGAAAAAAGGATTTATAACATATTAAAATTTAATCCCCCTTTATTATGGCTTTGGGTGTCTATAAAATTTAAATGAAAAAAAATTAAGAGAATTAGCAATATGGTAAAACTAATCTATAAAAGTGATGAACTATAACATAAAAACAAACATACTATCTAGTTGCAGGCCATAATGAGACTCCATATATTTTTAGTAATCATCTGATAGTGAGACCTTTATAGATATTGGGTTTAATTACTTGTGTGGGAGCCCTATTAGTCTATGTATGTTGTTAGGACTGATCCCAGACATCATAGAACACGAGCTAATGGTTAATTTGAATAAATATGAGGTGTTATCAAAGCTTTCCAATAGATAGTTTAGCATGTGAGTATATATTTCATATTAGGGCATGTAAACATTCCCCTTTAAATTAAACTTTTTGACCCAATCTTTGTATGTATCTTCTTGGTTAAGAAGTTTTAAAATTAGTGTGAACATGATATTTTTATATTGGATTTTTTAGTCTTCAGATACTGCTAAAGATGAGTTATGGGAGTGGGAAGACATTATTGTAGTTTTGGGAGTGGGAAGCCTATTTGGAACTTGGAAATATGCCTATTTAGGACTTGGGAGGGGTGTCACCAGAAGGATTTAGTGCTCAAAATATGTGTCTTGTAAATTAAAAAATGAGCTGCAAAGGTACCTTTTATAGGCATATGGTAAGTAGTAGGGTCCTAGGAATGTAGGAAGTCATGACACATGTAGATGTAGGTTTTCATCTGTAGTTGTGACATATGTATATGCAAATAATTTATTGTATATATAGATGACTACCTATATATGCATATGGTTGTCTATATATGTAGATAGACACATGCATATGTAGATGGCCACCTGTATATATAGATGATTACATGCATATGCATACATCCACCTACATATGTAGTTAATCAAAAATATATGTATATGGTCATATATATATATATATATATATATATATATATATCATATATATATGTCATATATATATATATATATATGTCATATATATATATATATATATATATATATATATATATATATATATATATATATATATATATATATGTCATATATATATATATATATATATATATATAATCAATCGATTACATATGTAGACAATCATCTACATATACTATTAGTTGATTATATATTCAAATGGTTGAATGCATATGCAAATAATTGTTTACATGTGCAAATAATAAACTACATGCCTTAACATCCACCTACCTCTCATTCAAATTTCCAACTATCATCAATACATATCGATTCACCACACATCATATAACCATACGACTAGTTAACTCCTACATTAAAGATGGTCATCTGCACACATATGAAGATGTGTGTTTGCCCACTACACAGGCTAATGTCTAGTGACCACTAACTAGTTCCACTAAGAGACATACATTATGTTGACATATTTAATTCAATTTAATAATTATTCACCTTCAAAACTGATTCATGACCATTTCAAAACCAATTATCCATAATTTTAGAAAGAGATTTTTCCTAGGGGCCCTTAAGAAAACCATGGTGTCATTTTCACTTTGTCATTATGTTTGATACCTTAAAGGTAATTATTACTTTGATCACCTTGATAAGGGTCTTATATTATAAAGCTAATGGTCTTGTTTTGACTTGTGAATCCATCATGGGGTTATTATTATGTTTTGTTGATTAATGTGATTGGCATGGTCATTTGGACCTTAGACCATCAAATAACATAATTTGGTTATTATTTGGTATTTGACTATCATTGGAATGTTAATCAATGGCATTGGACTTCATCCATCATGATGCATGGTAAATATGTCTAGTTGACTTAGGGTCTATATTTTTTCAATGTTTTTATTGTCTTGGAAGTTCTAGTCAGTCTTTGTTACTTCTAAATATAATATGAACTTGGAAAACCCAAGTAAAACCCTAACTACCTTTATGAAGCTTGTGGAAGATTTTTGAAAATTTATAGTTGAATATTTGATGGCTCTCTAAGGATTGTTAAGGTGTAAGTTTTTCCTAATGGTATTATAGTTTTATCGAGAGATATGAGAACAAATGTAAACATGGAGATAATGCCTCCATTTAGGTGCACCACAACCTAAAATATTTTGATGAATATGTAGACTTTAAAGGGTATTAAGAGTAATTATTTTCACAAGAAAGAGAACCATACCAATAAGTGTAGGTATGAATGTGATCAAGGATAATAAAGGGTATTATTTATTGCATAAAAGTGAAGTAAATTAGATTATGTTTCCCCAATCAAGTGGTGTATTTAGTGTTTTTTATTTGTACAAAGAACACGATGATAATTGTGAATGAGGATGAGTTGCATGCCTCATTACATTGTGTTATTTTCACACTTTTTTCATGTTTTTTTGTCATTTTTTCATGTCAATAATGCTACTTTACTTTTTAGTTTTTATAGGCTTATGGTTTTTATTCAACCCTTGACAGTGAAGTAAACATTAAGTATCCATGGATGGAATATTTTTGGTCATGTTTTAAATATGGACATGTTGTAACATTTTGTTTTTCATTGGTGTTCTTTTTGGGTTTTTTTGTGTGGTTTAGAAATTAGAAAAATTAGTCACTACTTTATAAGCAAGACTCCACCATAAATTTGATGGTTTGGGTGGTCAAGGCCACCAATGGAGGGATTATTAAACTATTTTATTGGTATTCAAACTTATTTATGAGTTGGTTGTTTACCTAAATATGTTTTGTGAAGCTTATTGAGACTCAATAGAATAGTGGAATGGCCTTTTAGAATCAAGATTATGATTATGTTTAGTTGTGTTTTAACTTTGTTTTAGAATCAACATTATTCTTTGTATTCTTGTATTACATTACAATTTTTTTTAATTATATGAATATTATAATGGTTATTTTTGTTTATATTTATCTTAATTTAGAGATAGTTAGTCAATATTAATGGGTTAATGGATTTAGAGTCAAATCATTAATATTGAACCTATATTCCACTGTGTTAATAATATTGATAGCTGACTGAATAAGCCTTGTATGATTAATGTGTTCAGATCTAGGATGAATGCATGTTTGAATGATCCTTATATGTTTAAGTTTCATTTGTAATTTTTTAGAGTCAATATAGAAAGGAAATTATATTATTATCATTATTGTTGGCTTCAATATTGTTCAGCCTTGAGTTATTTCCTTTATTCACCTATTAACTATTTAAATATGTATATTGGAGTGTTATATAATTGTTTTGTGTGTTATCATTTCAAATAGTTTTATATTATGATGTTTGAGATAAATTTGGTTCTTTTACTTTAAATTTTTATTGAAGTTTTTAAGTTATGTAGACTGTATATGGAATTGTATGTTTTATTGGCTATGAATTAGACTTAAATACATTTGTGGATGATTATAAACCACTTTATTATATTTCATAATCATCTTATTATTTTATGTTAGAACTAGGTGGTTTTAAGACTAATTATGTTATTTTGAAAATGTATATAATTAAATTATTTTTATTGTAAGAGTTAGTTAGGATCTTGTGATTCTTTTATGTTATTTGGTAAAGACTTCAAATTGTTAATACACTACTTGAATGAGGTATTTGTTGATCATGAACTGTATCTTCCTTTTTTAATGAATATGTTATATGAAATACATATGAATCAATCTATTTATTATTATATTTGATTGCAATGCTTAGTTATTGATACTTATTTCTTAGTCTAAAAAGGAATTTAATTCATGATAGAGGACTAATCCTTGATATTTACATTGTTTATTAATAAATTATTCATAAAATTACTTATAAATTTCATAAGTTAGACTTTAAATAGTTGAACTCAGATGGTTAGTTGGGAGTTTCTTAATTGAATGGCTTAATCTTCTTCTTGATGCTTAGTAAAGTTAGAGTTAAGAATAAAGTGTTTATGTTTGTTTTTTGTGGACTAAATTGGAAGAAAACTAGTTTTATTATTTATTGTTTCAATTTTGATCTATGTAATTTGATAAAATTATTTTGATTCCACTCATATTTTACATTAGATTTGATGAATTCTCACAATGATCGAAACGTTATCCTGGATGACACTTAACTAGGCAATGGTGAAATTTAATAATGGCTTCCATATGTTTAGATTAATATTATCTCATGATTTCTCTTCATTTGAGAAAGTCATAATTTATGGGTAGATGGGACTCTCTATGTTCTAATTTTAATTTCATGTAATTATTAAAGAATAATGTAATTTTTAATTTATAGTATTGTGTAAATGATAAATAAAGGAGAATACTTGAATTAGTTAAGAAAATATTTTATATATTGGGTTAAATAAATATTAAGGACTCAAGGGCTATTGGACAAGAGGTTTATGAAAGAGAACATCTCATGTAAAAATAGGGTCATCAACTCATTTCTTAGTTGTACTTACATTATTTGAATTCTTAAACTAGCTTTACTTATTTCTAAAGCTTTATCACTTGGCATTCAACAAATGATAATTCTTAGAGGAAAAATAATAGTATTTCCTTGAATATAATCTATCTAAATTCTAATCATATGAAAGAAGAATGAATAAATGTAATTTAATCATAATTTATTTTAATAGGTTATGTTTACTATGATAGAAGATTTGATATATAATAGATGATATCATGGGCCTATAAATGAAGTGTAAATAACTCGATTGGGTAGCATCATATGAATCTAGATTAGTTGATATTATAATATGAGTTATTGGGATAACACTCTAGTTGGATATTATGTGTAACTTATTATGATATGAAGGGGTAACTACCATGATAATTCTTATGCAATAAAAGTGGGTGTATGTGCTAACTCAATTTGTTATGAGAAGTATGCCTCTTTATTTAATAAATGTTTTTGTTACATGTTTATTAATTTTTTACTATGAAATAGAGTGGGATAATGTTCCTTATCGGTGAAACTTATGAAATCATTAATGATACTTGTGAATATAGATAGAAAAGTAAAAATATTTCTAACTAAAAATATAGATGGATTGTTAAAACATGTTCTTATCCCAAAAACAAATCTAGAAGATTATATAATATTCATTATACCTTAATAGAGTTTTAAATTAGTTTATATGGAGTAAGAACTCTTTTAGGTTTATGTCTTGTTAAGTCAGTCTTATGGGGAAACTAACTTGTGTAAATATATTGAAATAGAAATTTATAAGGGCATGAAAGTAAAATTATACATCCTAAGATTAATATACCTCAAGACATGAAATAATTTATTATAATACCCATTGAAGAAGGATTAATATTAATGAAATCACATTTTAAAAAACCCATGTAGACTATGGTTAAAAATAAAGTATGAGTTATTACTGATTTGTTGTATAAAAGAATTGGGGTTTTTTATGGGATCTTATCTTCCTAAAACATGTTCCCCATTCCATAATACCCCTTAAAGATAAATTAGTCTATTGTGAAGATGGGTACTTGTGTGAGAAAGTAGGTGGAACTATAATTCTATGAGATAATGATACATGCTACCCTAGTCTACTATCCTAACACACCCCAATGGATGTTGACTCTATTATGAGGCCAAATGTGAAATTTTAGATTTGACTAAGATAAAATATTTTCCAAATAAATATCACATCTTTTGGTTTGATCTAAATTTTAATATTTTACTTTCATTTTAATCATTCCATTTTATAGTATGTTATGGATTTTTACCCTCTTGTATTTTTACAATCCTCCTCCATATGGATTTGGAGAACCAATCATGGTTGAAATAGGTGAAGAACATAAGAGATATTATACTTAGCCACTAAAGATAAGGACCTAAATACCATGGTTTCTAAAGACTCCTAGACTTACCCACAATTAAATTTGAAATGTCAAAAGTTACCTATGTGTGCCTCAAATAAAAGGAAATCAAGGAATAATGGGGATCATGAGAGATCCATCCAATTAATAATTGATACAATGATTAATATGTTCATTTATGATCACAAGGAGGTAAAATATTGATATGAAAGGGAATGGACTTTGTTATGATATTCATGTCACTATAAGTTGTACTAACCTACAAGGGATCTAACACAAGTGCTACTGAAATTAGTAGTCATCTCAAAAGAGGGGGAGAAAAAATGGTCATCCCAAAATTAGGAGGAATATAAATTAGTCCCTTATAATCATAATGAAGATAAGGAAAAAAAATGACAAAATTGTAATATAATGAAAATCAATGAATAACCTAAAGGTGTTACTTATGAACCACATATGAAACAAAGGACAAAATTAATGTGATATAAAACCAAAGCACCAAAAAGGAAATATGATGTAATTAAAATAAAACCAAAGAATTACCTAGGAAATAATTATGTAATTAAAATGATACTAAATGAAATAAAATACACAAAAATAAAGAAATATAATATGAAAGATGGCATGCAAAACCCTAAGGTAATGTTTATATCAAATATGAGCATGAAAAATACAATCATGTATGTCTCGAAAGGATTTTTAAAGTTGAATTTGTTTAATATTGTGAAATTTAGAAGAAAAGTGAGCATCATAGGATGACCCAAAGGGTAATTTAATGTAGGGATGGGCATCTCAAGATTCCCCAAATTCTAAAATTACATGTTTATGGGAATTACAAGATGCCTCAACATGTGATATGGAGTGAGGTTAAGAAAAATTATTAGAATTGTTTTAACATTTTATGGATTTAACTATGTAAATCCTAAATTTGATTAAAGGAATGAATAGTCCAAATTAGTGAAATAATATACAATAAATAACCACTGATTTATTACATAATTTGAATTTTTTTTACTTTCTAAAAATAGTAATAAATATAAACAAATAAAAACTTATCTATAAAACACTTGACATGGAAGATATGAGTTCTAAAAACTTGGAAATAAACAAGTATGAGTGTTGTCAACAAGATCCCTATCTTAAAATCTCTCCTAGAAAGTAACACCACACTTGGATAGTAACATCATGTGGATCTATTGTCCTAAAAATGGTGGTAGTGTCTTATGTGTAAGACTTTCACATAATATTTGGGTGTACCTATACCTATTTTCTGGGTTCTATTCCTATACGCATGAAGTCTAAAACTTTGTATTGTGCCTGTAACAACTAATTTATGATGTAAACCCTTATCCTCATTATAAGTAAGGCATGAGATGAAAATATGTTCATTTCTAAGATACAATGGACATTCTCAACACCCTGCTATGAAGAGAGTTACCTACATACCAATATTCTAATGAGGGATCAATCTTGATGTTGTCCTCCCCACATAAGTATTGGTGTAAGTGATGCTATAATGATATGGGTCTTTAATACCTTGAGTTTTCTTAAGATTGTAACTCTAAAAAATATAGGCTTAGGGAAACTATAGATGTTAGTATGCACAAGTAAGGCAGAATACTGATTTATGATCTTGATTTTACTCAGCTTATTTGATGTTTAAATATGTCTTTTGCATACATTTTACATCTAATGGATAGAGGTATAAAAGTCATGTATTTATAGTATTTTGTATCTTGTGAAAATAATAAAATATGTTAAGTCTAACCTTAAGAGGGTTTTAATTTTTAAAATATATCCATTCAAAAGAGTTAGGACAAAGGAAATTAATTCCATTTTGGGGAAACTAGGACCATGTGGCTCTATTGTCCTTAATGTGGTACTAATGCCAAATGCCATGCATGAAGAGACAAAATGTAGGAATGAGGGTTTAAGATTATGTTTTAGCTGATTAGGGATGCCCATGGCCCACACAAAGGCAAGAAAAGTGTGTTAACAGACTCTACTATAGATCTAGGGATAAGCCAAGAATAGGTTGCTTAAAGTAGCACTCTTAGCACTCAAATACCACTTTTAGGTGATTACATTTTTCCCCCTTTATTATAATAATATAACAAAATAAAATGAATAGTATCAAGGAAAAAAGAAGCATACATGGACATGCCTAGGAAGTGAATCCCATAAAGCTGAGTCTAAGTATGTGAAGCTAGGTTTGCATATGTGAATCATGATCTAAAACATGACATGCGATGAAATGTGCATAAATCAATCCTTAAGAGATATGAAAATAAAAAGACTATGTTTAATAAATAAGTAACTGAGTAAAACTAGGTAAACAGATGGGATAGAGGAAAGTAAAAAATATACCTCATTGGGTACGTGAACCAATGCATGAACCTGGTGATAACCTATGAGCACACATGTATATAGTGATCAATTTATTGAATAACTTAGACTGAGATGATTACTTTCTCAATCCTCATATTTTGGTGGATCAAGAACACAATATAATTTTGAATACATCATTACCCACCCCTATTTAATGGATCATGATATGTGAATAACTTAGATTAGATTGAAAGTATGTTTAACCCTCGCATGTGGGTGGCTCAAGAACTCAAGTAGGATATGAATCCATAATTATCCACTTGTGTAGTATATGAATATGAAATTGAACTATGAAAATTATTTTAAATATCTAATTGGGTATATCTAACTATTTATGTTAGCTATGTGGCCACTCAGGTATATTAGGTGCCTCTAGGACACTCGAGAATGCCAACCACTGTAGATGGAGTAAGGAATTAAACTAGTGACAACCTAGAATATGATATCTAGTATATGCAACATAGAGAATGACATGGAGTTTTCCATTCCATATAATCAACCTATGTGTAATTGATAATATGTAAATAATGTGTCATGCACATGTCCCTAATTTGATATCTGAGTATACATATTCTGAATTGAGTTTTAATAATTGTATTTGAGCATCTAAAGTGAATGTGGGAATTATCATGTCATGCATTATGACCCAAATGTGAGAAATTTATATGAATTTGTGTTGAACTAGTGTGAATATGAGCTAAATATGATCACAATTGTCAAACATGTAGTTGTGTCTATGCTAACTTGTATTATACCTAGTGTACTAATTTGTCTAATCCAAACTACCTTGAAACTAGGGCTACTAGATAGTAGTGCCACATATTTTATAATAGAACCATGTGGTGTTAGAGTCTAAGTAATGTCTCTTTGGTCTAGAATCTAAGTAACTAAACTACTTTTTGAGTCCTTATTTATCCATATGTTTTACCTGTGTCTAATTTCTTAAAACTGAGCCTATGTGTTAAAAATTGTTATGTAAATGTAATGTAAGATCATAATATCTATGATAAAACCCTATGAATTCACCCTCTTTTAAGGTTAGTTTTTGACCTAAGTAATAACTTTCCTCAAAATAAATAGATCTATAAAATGTGTTAGATAGAACATATATGATAACTGCATAATAATCCAATGCAATGTGTAAACATAACATTTGAATGTAAGAGAATATGAACATAAGTATGTAATTTAAGATGTATGTTGTGTCTAGTATTGCAAAAGTGTATCAATATAGATGTAATAAATGTGTATAACAACAAATCTAAGTAACTACCTAGGGGGATGGGGCATGATGTCTATCACAACACCCAAGTAGGAAGGGTATATACATGAGGTCCCTCATGGCATCAAAAATTGGTGTGTGTAACAAGAAAATATTGATTTCATGGCCATTACTCATATAATATATCATACATACAAAACAAATGAGGCATGTAAAATTAGTCCAAGGGGCCACAATACAAATTACATGGGCACATCACTAAATTTGAGAAAAGAAGGCATACAAGGACATGTTCAAATGTCCATGTGTACATGAAACAATAAAGTTGGATTAGATCCACATAGAAAGACATGTTCAAATGTCTAGATACACAATCAAGAAGTCACACACAAAGGACATGGGAACATATCCAAGGCATACATGAATAGAAGTGGCATAGAGCCAAATAAAATTGTCATATTCAAATGCCCTTGAATAGAAAAATAGTAAAGAATACAATCAATTCTAAAATAGGAAATATAAAAATGAAAACATGCATGAATGTAGTCCTACTATATTTAAGAGTGAGATGTACATATGATGAGTCTACACTAGTGATAGTCAACAAAAAAATCTTAGTATGAGTAGCAATGATAAATATCAAGATATACCAATGTTAAAACTAGAACATATAGAATGTAAGGATATAACTTGGTAATAGAAAGTGTGTGTGATATAACCCTAAGTGGGTTGATGTATTAAATTAAAAAACATATATCAATGTATATGCCCCTCATGGGTAGATGATAGCAAGTTTGGATCAGTGTAGTGGACCTGAGTCCTATAAGCAATCTACAATCACTTGACAAGAATAAGTGAAACATATAGTATGATAAAACCAACTAAGATAGTTAGCATTTGTAGTGTCTAGAACATATAATAAGTGTAAACATAGAAATGCATAAAATCTATGATTTTTTTTTAAAGTAATATTTCAATGTTTTTGTGTTTTTGACATGTTATATTGTTTTTGGATTTCCTAGATATAAGCTATGTACAAACAATATGAAAATGAACTATGTACAAGAATCAAGAGAGAAGGAAATTATGTAAAAGAAATTAAAAACCATATTAACTAATGAGTCTCATGGGAGACTCACTATCACTCTGACAAATGTCAAAATATGAATGGTAATCTCTCATGCAATGTGAATGTTATGTTGTATTTAAATGTTGTTGGAGTAATAATTTGAGTATTGTCCATCATTAGAATCATGACAACCTAGAATGCTAAAGGGAATTGCCTCATACTATGGATTTGACCTTTGTGAATTGTGATTTTGAATATTGATAATGATTTTTACCTTTATAATTGTGCTTATTATAGACATAGGGTGCCATGGAGGTTATTTTTTCAGAAATCCTTTTTTGAGAATGTGTGTTGGTTTAGCTTGATTTTGACTTTGAAAATTAAGTTCTTGCTCTTTATGTAATAGGTCATGTGTATCTAGATGTTTTTCCTTGATAAATTGTATTTTTTAATGATTTACCTTAGGATGTTCAATAAATCCCAAACCCTATTGACCAATATTATCAACTACTATAATAGGAGAAGTGATGTCCTAAGCTTGCTTACTCAAACCTTGACCATGATAATCAAACTATTGTAGATACTTTTGACCAAATCCATATTAATTTTAAAGTTGAGCCTCATTTTGGAGAGGTATATTTGCATATATTACTTTATTTACATGTGTTTTTTATACTATTTATTGATCTGATTGTATTTTTTGAACCTTTTATTATTATGAGTTATGCTTTGGTAACCATTTTTGTACTAATTCTAAATTTGACCATTTTTGAATTTATATGTGTCATTGTATGTTTTTTATATGATGTGTCCCTATGTGAGTCATATGTATCCATTATATATTTTATTTTCTTTTTCAATGTTAAACACAAATATGTGTGGTGCAAATGCATTCGATGATATGCACAAAAATATCTGGATCACCTCATTGGGTGTAGAGGGGGTAGGTTGATCAACTTAGCTTTAATAATTTAACTTAGTATTTTTCTTCAACTCTTATTTTAAATTTGAATTATTTTTGAATCAGTAGTTATAGATGTACTTGGTTGTGATTTATGATTTTTATATGTAACATTGCCACAAATTGACTAAGTGAAGATGCATATAAATGATTTACACTATTATGCCCTAGAGGCCTTTGTATTGTAAATTGATTTTATAATCTTGTAATATTTTCATGTAATAGTTGATTTTAATATTTTAGACCTAGAATTATCTTTCTCATTTTTATAATTTGGTTACATAGAGTCTCATAAGTGCAAACCTTAATTTTTTCTGATTGAACATGTAGGCATACCCCCTGTAGGGAAGAGGTGTGAATAGGCTGAGTATAGGGAATAGTGACATTGGTATAGGTTACATCATCATGTATAGGAATGATATGATGGACCTATTTAGAAGGAAATTATCTATCACCCTCATGTAGATAAGGAGGAGAAGGAGATTATTTCCTATGTACAAGATATGACATTGAAACTTGAAACATAATTATTAATGTTTGTGCTAAATCCTCTATGTGTGTATGGGTTTGCTTGTTAATGGAATTCCACATAGGAGAAAGATAACATGCTATGAGATATGTACTATATTATAATTGATATAAATCATCATCTATACATGTGTTTATGTCTTTTTTGAGTTCATTCTAAATTAAAGGAAACAAGCATGAAAATGAAATTATTATACTTTGCAACAAAAATTGATTAATTTCTTATGTCATTATGATATTGATTATATGAATTAAAAATAATAATATATATGTATCTTAAATATGAGTTATGTAAATTTAAATACTAGGGTTATGTAGTGTTAGGGTTTATTCAATGTTTGAAGTAAGTCAGGTTTAGTAATTATTTTAACCTTTTAGGTTTTTTACTATGTAAATCCTATGTTTGATTAAAGGGATGAGCAGTCTAAATTAGTGAAATATATGCAATAAATAACCATTGATTTGTTACATAATTTTACTTGATTTGAATTTCTAAAAATAGTATTAAATATGTGAAAATGATGACTTATATGGAAAACACATGACATAGAAGATCTGAGTGTTGAAAATTGGGATATAAACAAGTCTAAATGTCATCAATCGAATTTATTTGTCATATCCTCTCCTACATAGTAGTTCCACACTTCGATAGTAGCACCATGTGACTCTAGTATCCTAAAAATGGTGTTAATGTCCTCTATGTAGGATTGTTCCTAAATTATGAGTGTACCTAGGCTCGTATTTTTGGGTTTTATTCCTATGTGCACAAAGTTTAAAACTTTACATTGTGTACATAACAACTAATTTATGATACTAACTGTAATCCTCCTTTCAAGTAAAACATCAGATGAAAATGTGTGTTCATTAGTAGGATAGGCTAGACATCCTCAACACCCCACTATGAAGAGAGATGCCTACATACAAATACTCTAATGAGGGATCAATCTCCATGTATTTTTCCCCACATAAGTGTTGGCACAAGTGCAAGTGATGCTAGAAATATAGGTGTCTTGAATGCCTTGAATGTGCTAGAGATTGGAATCTAGAAAATTTTTGCTTAGGGAAGAATAGAAATTAATAAACTTGATCTTTATGAATTTTTATTAAGTTTGAATAGGTTTGTTTCATCTATTTTCCATCTAGTGGAGAGAGGTATAAAATTCATGTATTTATAGCATTTTATAGCTTGTGCATATAATAAAAGATGATTAGACTGACCTTAGGAGGATTTTAATTTTTAAAATATATCTGTTCAAGAGAGTTAGGAAAAATTATATTAGTACCATTTTGTTGACACTAGCACCATCTGGCTCTAGTTTCCTTAATGTGGTGCTAATGTCTAATTGGCAGGTGGCTGGGTACGAAGGGCTAGGATCTGGGAATGAGGCTCTAAGACTATGTTTTAGCTGAATAGGGATGCCTTTGGTCCATAAAAAGGCTAAAAATCTATGATAAAATACTCTATAATAGGTCTAGGGTTAATCTAGGAATATATTGTCTCAAGTATCACTCTTAGCACTCAAATACCACTTTTAAGTGATTACAAGAATGAACCACATTTTGATAGTTGATGTAGTTTGAGATAGGTAGACATGTCAATTTGTTAGATTTTAAAGATAATAAAATTTACATAAGATGTGTAGGAGAGATATGAAGAGATATATAAGGTAAAGGAGGACCATTAATGATGTGTTTTGTAGTAGGAATGTTAACTACATGTTCCTTCAGTTGATGGGACTAAAGAGGTTGAGGATTCACATGTGAAACCACCCACTTGAAGTTGTTCATGTTAGATATATTTTCCTTATTTATGAAGGAATAAGGATCAAATATGGTGTGGAAAACATTAGTGGATGATTTTGGAGTAAGAGGGTGTTAACATTGATCATAAGATAGTTGATGTTGATGTCATTGTGATTGATTAGATTGTGTTTTAAAGACTTTAAGATACTCTTTATAGCATTATTGAGTAAGTGTGTCAGGATTTAAATGTCAACCAAATAAGAAGGAAAGAATAAATTAGTGAATACCATGACAAGTTTCATGATAATGACCTTTCACATCATGCCATCAATAAAAATTCTTAGGATTGTACCATTTTTTAAAAAAATTGGAAGGATCAAAGATCATGGATTTAAAAAGTGGTAATTTATTATTAAGTTATTATAGACTCAAGGGTTAGTGGGTTGGGTTAAAATTGGTTAAATTTTAGGACTCATTTCTATGTTGGGGAGGCTTAGATGAATTAATGTTATGATAAAATGATTGAAAATATTCCTTTGTAGTTGCTTGAGGTGATTCAAATTGACTCATAATAAAGTATTGCCTTTTTGCTTGGTATTTATCTTATTTTAAAGGTATAGGAGAAAATATCTAAACTTTGTATTGAAAATGATATTTAAAAGTGGTAACCAATAATTTTGAAATATTATCATCACTCATGTTATGGTCTACTTTGTGAACTAGAGACTTGCATAGTTTGACCAAAGCGTGAGCATATTCATTAGGAATCTACTTAACATTGATGAAGTGGATAAGGTTGTTTTTAGAAAGATAATTGTGTTTAAAATATTTAATGAGATATTTTAAAATATCCTTTATTTTCCATATGTAATGTTGGGGGAGTTTAATATACTATTTTAAACCATCTCCCATAAATTGTTTGACTAGACATTTAGTTCTAGAGAAAGTGTTGGTTTGGACCTATTCATTACAGAGACTACCAAATGATTTAAGGAAGATAGTATGGTATTTAGTTCCATGATACTTAAGAGTTGGAGATAATTTTAAAATATATATGGATATAATTAATGGATATAAAGGTTAATTTTGAATATGTTGGAGCATTTTTTATGCATGAAAGGTTAAGGGATGATATTGTCATTGGCATCTCTGAAAGGAGGGGGAATTTTTTTATTTATTAATTTGTAGTATTATAATAGAGATTTGACTATCAATTTTAAATATGTGACTTTGCATTTGGAGCATATGGGAATTATTAGTTTTTTTCATAACATTCATTTTTTGAAACAATTGAACAAGACTTTGAGTTTTGTCTATGGGTGGATTTTGATTGCTAGTGGTAGGAGGTGGAATGTTAGTGTTGGTAGGAAGAGAAACATTCCCAATATTAGGGATATGAGGATACCCTATAGGAGGGTTACATATGGGAGGGTTACCTATATTAGTATCAATTGATCCAATTGTGAAATATGAAGGTTTGGATAAGGGACCATTCATGTGAGGATCATTTAGATCATCAATTATAGTAATGTGTGCCATGTTTTATTACATTGATCTAGATAGTGGCCATTAATATTTTCATCATGAGGGATTATCCTATTACATGTCTAAAGTGGGTAAGACTGAACAACCTAGTGAAATATAAATGGGTTAAGACTATCAATAAATATTATTATAGGTGATTTCATGGTGCTAAAAAGTATGGAAAAGGAAATAACAAATGAAAATTGTCAACAACCTAGTGAACTAGGCCAACCAAGATCGATTTAGTTCATAACACAGGAAACTAAAAATATACTAGGTCAACCAGGGTTGAATTATTTACACATGAAGGAAAAAACCAAAAATTACTAGGTTAAACTTCGTTGAGTTAGTTGGATCAAGAAAATTTAGACAATAAACTAGAAGACTACTAGGTCGACCAGGGTTGATCGAGTTAGATAGGTAGTTAAATATAGTATAAAATAAGTTGAGTTTGGTAAAATTAATTGGATATAGAATAGTTTTGATGCTAAAATTGATGATGTAGTTTTGAATATAAATGTAAATAAGATAGAATATATAATATTAATTTGATCATGGTCAATTTAGTTTTCTCACACATTAAACTACATTGATGCTAACCAATCTAGTTGAAATGCATAACATAAAAGTATACCAATGTTGGCTAATATAGTCTTCAATATAAAAGATATAACAAGTAAAAAGTAAAAATAAAAATTTGTAATTATTATTGATAACTAATTATCTAAAAATAAGTTTAGCAAGATGTACTAAAAGTATTTGACTAATTTTTAGGTGCTCAAATATGTTTGTCTATTAGATAGTGTGGGCTCAATATTTCATAACACTAACTATGAAGTATTGTTGCCTATCCCACTAAACCTAGTTTCAAGGGTAAGCTAAGAGTAACTTACTAATGTTAATTGCTAACCAGTGCACTAATAAATCATATGGATGGAAGGATTCCTAAGGTTTAATAAAAATGGGAACCTTAGATGTTTTATAAACACCATGAGGTATGTGGAAAATAAATTTTATGTTTAGATTTATACTATGGCTATGAGTATTTGAAAAACCCCTCACTCCATGATATCTATAATGGTAGAATAGGAACATAAATAGAGTATCATGTAACCCTTCAGAATAGTATCTAAGTAGTTTTAAAACTATTAGCACATATTTTCTAGGGAAATAAAGACATTAAAAAACAAAGGTGAAATTCAAGTATCAAAAACTAATTTTTCAATTTTTTAATGTATGTAAATAGGCAACCAATGTTTTTAAAAATAAAAGTGAGATTAATTTCTATAAAAATTAAATATAATTTCCTTTCTTATATGGGAAGTATAACACAAATAACCACATCATCCATGGTTGATCTAGTTAAACAGATAAAACATAACAAAGTTGATACTAGTAGACATAGTTTGTTGTAAAAAACATGCCAAAATAAACTAGGTTAGACATGGTTGACTTAGTTTACTGAAAATAAAATTAGACACAAAAATCATTCTTCTATGGTTGACTTAGTTGACCACGTGTAGTTAAAAATTATAATAACTGAAAAACTAGAAGATAGGAGTGAAAAGAAATACTAGATTGATTAACTGAGAAAAAAATTACAAAAATTTTAACAATCATTTTATTGATCTAACAAAAAAAATAGAAAATATAAACTAGTTTAGGTTAGGCCAATCTTGTTGGTTATAAATAACCTTAAAAATATGACTAGGTCGACCACTATCGACTTAGTTGGCTGACTGTGAGTGTTATAGATATCAATGTTGAAATTAGATCATCTTGGTAATGAATCTTGCTATGAAAACATAGCTAACACTAGATCATCTAGGATCAATTTAGTCCTATAAAGGAAAAAACTTGAAAACACAAATATTAAATAGGGTCAACTATTTTTTCCTTAGTATTAAGAGAGGAAAAAAATTAAAAATAATTAAACAGTACTAAGTTGACCTATGTCAACACAGTTGACTAAAACTAAAAAATGAAAAAAATGTAGAAAATAAATTAGGTTGACCTATGTTGACCTAGTTGAATGTAGATGAAAATTAGAATATATATAATATAATTGGGTAAACCTGTGTCAACCTAGTTTCATGTAGATGAAAATCATAAAGTATAGAATATAATAGGGTTTACTTGCGTTGACCTAGTTTCATGTAGATGAAAAATAGAAAGTAGAGAATAAAATTGGGTCAACCTACATCGACCTAGTTCCTTATAGTTTAAAAATTTTAATGCTAGGGTTATATTCACACTAGGTTCACCAAAATTTATACAGCATATTTATATATATATATATATATATATATATACATCTTATCCTACTTAGTAAATCTAATCTTTGAGAAGGTAATCAACTAACATATATTATGATACTGTTTATATTAGGAACATGACCAAATTGGAACTACTAAACCTAATTAAGGGAGCATGTATCACATAGATATAAAGGAGAGGCTCAAGTGTCTTTAGTAAAATAATATCATGCAATAACCCTATCTAGGTCTTATAATGTGTGAAATTAAATAGAGTCTAGTGTTATCAAATATTATAATGAAAAAGTGGATGATTTAAAGTAAATAAGGGATCATGGTAGGCAAATGAGGACCTATATCACCTAAGGTGGAAGATGGAAAGCATATAAAACCCTATATCTACATTAATTTAAAGTGTAGACATAATATAAGAAAGGAGTTATACATTCAAACCTATTACTTTATATAATATATATATATATATATATATATCAAATGAAATACAAAATTTAGAGATTCTTACCTTAGGATGAACCTATCAAGTGTCAATCTCTCTCTTGGCCAATACTATTTTTCAAGAGATTTTTGTGGATTTCTAAGGATAACACTATATTTTAAATCATCTCTAGCCTAAAATATTTCATACTTTCATCCAATATATTCCAAAAGACATGTTATCTTTCTACCAAGGAAAACCCTAAGGAATGGATTTGTAAAATATAGATGTAGTAGAATTAGAATCAGTAATATTATAAAAATAAAACTTTCTCTCTATTGGATTGAAGTGAAGGTTATATTTATAGTAGTGGATAGGTCTTAATCCTTCTATAATTTTAGTCTAAAATTTCTTCTTACCATGATCCAAATTTAAAAAGTTATCATATGACCTAGAACTATGTCAACCATGGTCAACTTAGTTAAGTAAACTATACAATAACTTTCACAAATAGGTTGATCATGGTTGACCTAGTTGTTAAAATGAGTTTTTATTATTTAGGGGATATTTATAGGATAATGACTTAGGAATTTTAATAAGAAGGATTCTTAGTGTTTTTAAGTATGATAGGATTAACCAATAATCTTGCAAAGCACCAATGGTCTATCCACCCCTTTCCTAGTGCACCCTTTAAGGCTTGGACTTAGAGAGACTGAAACTCAACATGATGCTATAATAGATAAAGCATTAGTAAATCATAAAGTTTAAAAATATTATCTTTATATAATGAGAACCAAAAAAATGGTTCTCTTAATTAGAACCAAGATGTGGAGCATCACTAACCTCAAATGTGGCTCATTTTATAAATGGAAAATAAGAGGTGGGAAAAAATACATGGCACGCTAAATTGAAATCAATATGTGGAACATCACTAAGATCAAACATTTTTCACTTATAAAATATTAATCCCATTGTTGTAAATAGATATATATTCAAATTATAACCATTGAAAATTTGAAAAAGAGATATGAATTTTAAAAAGTATTACTTTGGGGATGAATTTATATCATGCCCCTTATACTATATAGAGTGATAATTATATATTTATAAAAATATTTTAAATCCTTTCAGTGTCTTTGCACAAGGGTATCTATGCTTGAGTAGTTGTAAGAGTAGAGTTCATAAGTAATATGAATTCCCCCATAATATGAAAATTCTATTTTTTAAATATTTTAAACTATTGAATATGAAGTGCATTGCTTGTGAGATATTGGAGATGATCCCATTATGATTCCCCCATTTTAAATTGTCATAAATTTCCTATAAATAACCTGGATCAATAAAAAACATGTGAACATTTGTGAAAGATATAAGGAACTAATAACATTTTTCATATTTCAATTGTATTATAATATTATATAATTAACATTGAAGCATATGAAGAGAATTGATATTGCATTGCATCATGTAATTTGAATATAACATTGAATTATCATATGAATCATGTAGATACCATGCATGTGTTGAATATATATTATAAACATAGTATTTTTTAAAAATTAATCATTAAAGCACATACATAGTATGTGCATGATATGTATCATGAAACAATATATGTGTAATAGATACATTGTATTACATGATAAAAATCATGGCACTATAGTATCTTATAATGAACATATAATAAAAGTCACACAATGTCATGAAATAAGGCTTAAAAAAACATACAAGGGAAATGTAAATATTGTATAAAGTTAGAAAGTTTTCATTAATGTTACACATAAGATCCAAATGCTGAATATAAGGGACATGTACATGTTTCACAAACATATAATTCCAATTTCCACATATGTATGGCATGGTGATGACATATAAGAAATAGGGTGTATGTTGAACATAAACAAGGCCAATGACCACATTTAATAAGAAATCAAGTTGAATCATGTTATATAACAAAGTAAACATATGAATGAATCATAGAGAACATAAAACTAGAATATTTTGATTATATTCATCTATGGATGTGTTATTAAATAGCATATTCATCATGACACATGTAAAGTATGAATCAAAATAAGACATTTTTTATTGTAGCTAAACATGGAAAATAGGTTGTGGAATAATACACTTATAAACATGTTCATATAAAATGATGAGATGCCCCAAACTAAGTAAGGTTTTTGGGTAAAGGGATAACCCAACATTGAAACCATGTGAAATTATGCCTTATCTTGTAAGTTGACTAATATGTGAATATGCATTTTTTTATGTGATAAAAAATTATAGAAAAGATCCATGTGACTATGTTACATTTGGAAAAAAATTTAAAATGCACATGAATATTAGGAGAGGTGCCCAATGTGTTATTTTCTAACTAGTGTGACTTTGTCTTGATTGACTGTATACAAGAATTTAGAATTAAGACTTCTTCTATGTATGATTATTTCTTAGTTATATAGAAATATGTCATGTTTTCCACTCATATACCCTGTGAGAATAATTATGTATTGAAAATTTATGAAATAGTATATGTATAAAACATAATTATAGATGGAATATGAAAAGATATAATCTATAAACATGAAAATATGCTTATAACTCCTCATTTTTTAATTTTTTCAAATATTTTGATTTTTATTAATTTCAAAATATATGAATGTTTCTATATTTTTATATATTTGAAAATATAAATATTCACAAATAAAAGCTTTAAAATCTTTGAAAAAAATGGTAAGTAACAATGTTTTGAAAATTTAATAAGGAAGGGGTGATTCTAACAACCCTCAACAAGATGCTAAAGCCAAACATGTCAAGGAATAAGGAAAATTAAATTCCCTAAATGTAGGTGTATATGTGATATAGTAAATATGGAAATCATGGCCATGTAACCTCACATAGAATTTAATTGATGTGAGCATGAAAGTAAAAAATGAGATCTAAATCATATATAGATGTGTAATAATGAGAAAATGAATTGGAATGAAGAATGTGCATCAAATATTAGAAATATAATTCTCTTAGTTTTCTCAAATTGAGTTGAAAAAAACAATGGATCAAGTTCCCGAAAATGAAAAATAGAAACAATGGATAGAACAAAATTGGAATAGATGTAGAAGAATATATAATAAAAGCATAAATAAAATAAGCTATGTATAAGTAGTTAATATTTGAAGAAGTTAATCAAGGTCATTGGCCCAAATGGGAGGGTGAGAGGGAATGGTATAATTTATCCAACCAATGATCTCATCAATATAATTTTAATATGTATATCCAACTCCTTGATAATAAGGAACAAGCCCTTATTCAAGAGAAGAAGAGCAAGTGTAGAAGTTTATAAATCTAAATAAAAACCATGTGATTTAAATTATCCCTCTAAATCATTACTCATATATATATATATATATATATATATATATATATATATATATATATATATATATATATATATATATATATATATATATATAAACATGTATCCTCATGAATGGGAGGATATGATTTAACCACATGTACCTATTTAGGATACCTTTAAATAACATGTGATGTTATATTGAATGAAGATCTTGTGTTATGTGCTTATTTCTACTTTGGAGTATATATATATTGATTTTTTTAGCCGAACGAGATGTTCATGTGTAACAATACTATTCATAAGATTAGATTTGTATAATGTATTATGTTGATTCTCATAAATAGGTTAAGAAATTTAAATGTGTTATGGTCATAAATTAGTGAATTTTTTTATTTTGTAATATGCCTCTATGAATTTGAATCATGATCTTAAATATTTATATAAATAAAACCATTACCAATTTTCTAAATAGCTAATCTAACCAACTATTGAAGAGTAGGAGTAAGTACCATTGGTTCCATATGATATTCATATTTAATGCCTAAAAATTTAGCCACTTGATTATCTTGAATATATTTTAGACATTTATGAACTATAAAAGGAACTACTCTACTTTTTTGTAAGAAAGATATTTCTTATAAAATATAAAAGACACATGTGATTTATAATAGTAATAAATTAGTGTAGATTATTATAGGCCCCACCTGTAAAGTTAATATGATATGTCTAGGAGTATCTTATGTATGAACATCAAACACTTTCACAACTCTAGATGTTTGATTTATATCCCTAACATAAATTAGAAGTGCTATGGTTCACACATTATCACTTGAGCCATTGTCTATCATAACACTATGGATTGGTTTAATGCCAACATCTAATATAATTAATAATGAATATCTCTCAAAATCATCCTAAATAATTTTAGAATAATCAAATTTAATAAATTCACATGATGCTAGTTTGATTTTAAATGTACCAATGATGCTATCAAGTGAATTTCCATATGAAGTTGGAGGAGGATACACATGTGTTTAATATCCATAATGTGTTTAATGTGTGTGGGTTTTTGGTTTGTGTCTTTGTTTTTATGAGATTGTTAACCTATGGGAATGATGTTGAAAAAGTATTAATTTGTTATGGTAAAGTGAAAATATATGTCATTTGTCTTATTAATCTTCATGGACTATTAAGACATAGACACTTT